>JALHBL010001416.1:0-278182 GCA_023638675.1 Camponotus pennsylvanicus
TAGAAGCAACGGATTTCTTCATGCATTTACAAATCCTTTGCTTTAAAATAAAAGGTTGTTACTTACCGGCACTGATGCGCAACAGCGGAGTTGATATTGAAGCTACGTTGTCTGTAACATACAAATATAAAATGCAAATTATATAAATGTTCAAAATAATTAATATTTTAAGAAATTATTATTGGACTCATTGAATTTTATATCCGATGCACGCAATTATAAATAGATATATAAATATGAAATAATTTTATAAGTAATTAATTTTTTTAAGTAGAAACTTTTATATAGAAAAAATTATTATAAAAATTTTCTTAATTTTTTCATGTTTAAATCATTCATATAAATCAAATTAATTTATTTATTTATATAAAATTAATATAAATAATAATACTCACCATCAGGTTGTTCCGCCGGTGCAGGATGCCTTTCCTAGGCCTGCTCCTCCTCTCAGATCATCTGGGTTGTTGCATCTATAACATACAAATAGAAAATCCAAATTATAATAACGTTCAAAAAATTAATATTTCAAAAAATTATTATTTGTATATATTGAATTTTATATTCGATCCATATAATAATAAGCAGATTAATAAAATAATTATATAAATTTTAGAAAAAGACCACATTATTAATAATTCTTTAATAATTTTATAAAAGCTTATACCTTTACAAGATTAAAGCTTTTATTTAAAAACCTTTTCTTCAATTCTCTCTTATTTAAATCATATAAATAAAAAATCAAATTACGCGATTAATTGTTTAATTGAAATTATAATACATATATTTACTATTTAATATATAATTACAAATAAATAAATTACTTACCAGAAGGTTGCACTGCCGGAGCCCGATGCCTCTCCTAGGCCTCCTCCTCCTCTCAGTCTTGGACGCGCGATACTTTACGGCACTCCCGCACTCACGAGCGATATTTTTATCGCTATTTTCGCACTTTTACGCGCGATACTGGACGGTTTCCGCACTATTTCGATACGATAAAAAATGTTCTATTTGGTCGCGCGATGTATATACTTAATATGCATATACTTTGAACGGCACTCCCGGTTTCGGTACGAGCGAAAATCCGATTTCATTTACGAAGAATCAGCTTCGAGCCAACAGGTCAGGAATGCAACGATACAACGAGCAAGGACTAAGCCCAAACCGGAAAGAAGACGAAACGATTGACGGAAATAGAGGAAAATGAAGTTCACCAACTCTTTTTCGCGCATAATTATCCTATCTCGTACCGAACCTGGACCCGCTAAGCACGATTTCAGGTGCTTCGCCCGGAACACGAAGTTTCCCGCAATGCAGGATATGGCTACACCAGGCTGGTAGACGGCAAAAGAAGAGGATACCCACATTTTTTAAATGCTAACATTCAGCAATTTAGAAAATGGGGAGGCAACCCCTTTTACCGAGCGAAAATCGTGCCTAGGGGAATCCACTCGACTCCTCGACAGGGTTAACACACGCAATGCGTGTGGCTGTAGACGAGCAAAGAGAAGCAACCCATTGACGACCATTCCGAGCAATCGATCGAGTTCTAACTAATTAGGGCCGAATCACTTGACGAAGTACGAAGCACGAGTGTACGTTGCATAGCAACGTGTGCAAACTCGAAATCCTAGTTAGTTGGCATCGGAATTAGAGACTCGTGACAATAATGAAATTGGGATTTTTATACGAAAAGTCCAACGCGGAAGCGCGAAAACGCGATGACGCGAGAATACTATAACGCGAAAACGCGGTAACGAAGCGCTTGCCGTCCGCGGCACGTTGACGGCACCGACGACGCGAAAGGGTACTTAGCTTCCTATTCAGGCACCTTAAGATTTATCATAAATAGAAAAATTTGAGATAAACCTCAAGGCACCATCCAAGTACTAAGCCCTCCCACCGCGACAAGGTGTACCCCATGGGAGGGTTATATTATATATAATTTTATATATAATATAATACATAATTTGAAATTTATTTTGTAATATGGTACATAAATTTAAATTCGCAAATATAAACGATAAATAAAAATATAATAGATAAAAGAAAATCTATTATATACAGCAATGTTCAAAATAATTGACTTTAAAACTAATTATTGCGCGCAATTAATTTTTACTTTTAAATAGATATATTTCACTGTTATAAATCGCGTAATTACAAAATAATTTATATTTCTTAGATATAAACTTTTAAAAATATGATAAATAAAAAAATTTCTATTTTTTTATACATGAAATATTTAAATAAATATATTAATATGAAATGTTTTATAAAATATAAGAAGTATCTGAAAATATTAATTAATAAAAAATTGTATAAATGTTTTAATTGTTTTAAAATAAAATGGAATATTTTTTATAAGTATATGTATTATATATGTTACAATTTAAAATCACTATTGAATCACTATCAAAGAAATAATACGAAATAAGAAATATGTATATTTTAAATATATATACTATTGATAAATAATTTATATATTGTTGCGTCCGCGGAACGATATATATCGAACCAAGCGACCAATGGATCGGTACACGTTAACGCTCGCGCACTCGTAAATAATAACGCGATTTAAGGTACACAAGAACTTTAATAAACCAATAACTTTAATGAACGAATAACATACTAGAATTCAGAATAATCGTAAAACGGATCACAGATAGACGCGCGTCCGCACAGCTTGACAGCTGGGCTCAGACTCTCTGACAGTTGTTGTTTAACATCTTGACAACGCGCGCGGAAATGATCTTTTTCCGTTGACGTACTTCCGCCGAAAGAATTGAACGGGTGGCGAATACATCCAGGGGGGAGGGACGGGGGGACGCAACAATATAATAAATAATGAATGTGATAAATAATTTATGTTAATTTCATCACTACTTCATTGCTCAAGAGCCATCGAGCGAACGATCGTAAGTCAAGAACATTACCGCGGTACTTTTTATATCGCCAGGGTCGACTATGTAAAGAAAGAATTTGATAATATATGAAACGTCACTATTTTATTGCTCAAGGTTACTGTGCGAATGATCGTAAGTCAAAAACATTACCGCGGTTTATATCGCCAGTCAACTTATACTACGTTATTATTATAATTAATCGTTGAAATATTCTATGAGTGATTGCCGATTAAGAAAATTTAAAGCATTGGTCGAAATTTATTTAATTCTTAATAGATATCGTTGGAGAAATTATTATAAGAAGTATCAATAATCGAAAGATCATAACAAAATTAATTCTTTTATCCCTTTTTATGTATCCCCTGTTTCAATTTTTATTCGCAGTAATTAATGATTGCGATTCGATTTATCGTTGCGATATACAGTTTCATGTCGTTTATCATAAGTAAATTAATATTTAATTATTAATAATTATATCAAATTATGTTTCGATACTATCGTAATCGTGTTTAGAAAAAAAATTCGACAATATGTGAAGCGTTTCGCACCACTATTTTATTGCTCGAGTGTCACCGTGCGAATGGTATCGCTGTAACATATTAATAATAGCGCGCTACTGTTTATATTGCCAAAGTCGAACACCGTGTTATTGATAATTCAATTCTGAAATATTTTACGTACTACGATTTACATGTATATATGCGTGGAATAAATTAAATT
Source organism: Camponotus pennsylvanicus (assembly GCA_023638675.1). NCBI lineage: Eukaryota > Metazoa > Arthropoda > Insecta > Hymenoptera > Formicidae > Camponotus > Camponotus pennsylvanicus. Next base: position 3,624 of record JALHBL010001416.1, read on the forward strand.
ATACGAGTATTTTAAAGTATAAATTATTTATAAACGATTAATATATCTCACAAAACTAACTATATGACTTTATCATTCGATTATTTTGTCACGCGTTCTCAATTTGAATTGTATTTAGATTATAATAGTTAGAAAGTTGAGAGAGAGAGAGAGAGAGAGAGAGAGAGAGAGAGAGAAGAGAGAGAAAGATAAAACATCGAATACACTTAATTTTTAAGTATCGTTAAAGAAATAATTATTCTTATAAAGGTCACAATAAAATGATAATTTATAATTTTAATTCTTGTTGCACACTTTTATTTTTTAACCAATACGTCAAAAATTAGATACAAATATAATCAATTAATACTCTTATAGATCTATTTTGTATAAAACTTGAAATAATTTATTTTGTAAAACTAATTATTACGCGCAATCAATTGTTTGATCTTTTATCTCTGATATTAATACTTTAAATGTAAAAATTGCAAAAAAATATTTTTTTTTATAAATTTTTGAAAAATATAATTATAAAGAGAGTATGTTAATTTTCATATATGAAATATTTAAATAATTATATTATTTTAAAAATATTTTATAAAATATTAAAATATTTATACATAAAAGTATTAATTAATAACAAAAATATTATAAATGCTTTATTATAGATACTTTAAATGTGTTAAAATAAAACCTGGAATATTTTATACATGCATTATATTACCTGATTTTTAGAGCGAATTATATATATCATTGAGAAAATGAAAAAATAATAAGCAATATAGCTATTTTGAAAATAATACATATAAATAATAAATAATTTTTATAAATTACTCACCGCATACCTCTCTGACTGCTTCAGGCTCTTTCACTGCTCTCTGAGTGTCCGATACTTTTCCAGATGTCCTTCTTTTTTCTTCTTCATCCTTTGCTGTTTCCTCATAGCACTCATATTCGCTCGCGAACAAACAATTAATTATATTTAGTCATATACTATAGAAACGATCGCGAGACATTTTGCACGGCACTCCCGATTGCGGAATAATTACGAGAGACGCACTTTAATATATCGTATAAGGGATAGAGAAGTACGATTCGCTCGACGTTTTTATGAGATCAAATTAAATACTAATTCGTTACAAATGTTGTTTTCATTATTGAAATATATATGCAGTACATGTATATTAATACGAATTATAGGATCGAAAGTTCAATATAATTGAAAATTATGATACAATAATCGTTTAATTAATAATTAATTTAAGGATATACGACGTATTTCGCACTACTATCTTTATTGCTCGAGTGTCGCCTTGTGAATGATACCAAGAGCGTATGACTAGCGCGCTATTGTTTACATCGTCAAGGCCGAACACCGTGTTATTGTCCGTTCGTCATATCGAAATATATTGTATTATATTATATTTTATATTATAATATAATATAATATAAATATGTTAAAATACGTAAAATATCTCGATAACGAACAGACAATAATACCGACCTAGGCGTAAACAATACATATTTATATTATATTATACTATATTATTATAATATTTATATTATATTATATTATATTATATTATATTATATTATATTATATTTTACGTATTTTAATACCGCAAATAATTTGTCGATATTGATCGCGATCGCGTCTAGAAAAAAGGATTTAACGGAGCGTCTTGTATACTACTACTTTACTCTTTGAGTGTCGTCGCGCGAATGATAATAGAGCGAGAAAATTAGTCGGAAAGACTGTGTTATTATTATTTTTTTATCGAAACATTTTTCAAGACTATGGCATATAAACATTAGCGCGCTATTGTTTACGCCGTCAAGGTCGGTGTTATTGTCTGTTCGTCATCGAAATATTTTACGTACTTTAACATACACACACACACACACACAATATATATACACACACACACACACACACACACACACACACACACACATATACACATGTGGAATATATTAAAGTATATAGCAACAAATATAGCAACAAATTAAATCTAAACTACCCTTAGGTAAAGAATAATTTTCTACGCCCAAAATATCGAAAAATATCGTAAAATATCGCAATGCTAGAAATCCTAAACTATCCCTAGATAATTAATATTACCCTGCGCCCCAAAATATCGCAAAGTATCGCAATAAATTAAACCTAAACTACCCCTTGATACGGAATAATACTCCGCGCTACAAATATCGGAAGATATCGTAAAATATCGCAATGTATTTAATCTTATACTGTCCCTAGATAATTAATATTACACTGTGCCTCCAAATATCGCAAAATATCGCAATATAAATAAACTTAAACTATCCCTATAGATACAGAATAATACTCTGCGCTCCAATTATCGCACGATATCATAAAATATTATTTGGTCTGCGAATATGTTGGATATATTTGCGATAGATTATGAGAAATATGTTTTTCCAAAAAAATGATTTGTTTTTTGCTAACATATTATAAAATATTAATAGCAGAAATGGAGCGATTGAATATTTCGATAAAGAAGTCGAGGAGCAATTATTCTACCAAACAGTCAAAAGGAAAAGTTGATTATTTTCTTACAGATATAATTTTAAACAATAAAGCTGATATATATTATGTTTGAATGTTCGCACCATCAACCTTTCAGCACAATTTCTGATTTTATTCCGTGCTATGTACACGAAATGCCAGTGTTAAATTTTTAATATAAACGAATTTTATGGTCTTCTCTCTCTCTCTCTCTCTCTCTCTCTCTCTCTATATATATATATATATATATATATATATATATATATATATACATAAATACATAAATGTTTTGTGGTCACGGTAAATCTTGTAAAATCATCGATCTTTAATAGTATCTCGTCAGTGGATATGCTTTCGAATGTTCCACTTTATAGCAAATTTTTTATATTATTTTATTATAGTTTTCATAACATCAAAATATTTAATGCTTGATGCTTTATATATTATAATACAATGTGCTAAATTATAAAGTGTAACATAATTATATAAAGTATTACTACGCATTTTTATCCAATGTATCTTTTTCTTCAAATCTTTGCAGTGTTGTAATCTGTCGCATTCCCAAGACCATAGGGACTCGTGCTTCTTCCTTCTTCATGCTTTTATCATTCTTTTACTTTCATCTTATTCAAAAAATGTAATAATTACTAATTAACTATTATAATATAATATATTATAATATAATTATTATATTCATAATTAATAATTATTAATATAATAATTATAATTACGGGGTATCTCTCTTAGTCTGACTCTTTTTCTTTGACCTATCCGGCATGGGTGACCCTACCAGTAATTAAGGTCGGTGTTCATATAGTCTTATATTTAAGATTGTTTTAAGTAAAATTTAGAAAATGTTTATTATTTCATTGAGACTGAACAGAATTTTAAGATGCGCGAAGACCATATTTAAGATGATTAAATATGAAAACAGATTATATAAATACCGGCCTATGTTACCGCCGGCATAGCTCTCCGGATCATTAGAGTACTCAAACCTCCTCACCCGGCAAATGCCTTCGTTAAGGTGGAGATACCATCGAGGAGGTACAATTTTTTTATTTTATTTTCTTTTAATAGTGTAGGTTTTTCAAATTTTCCAAATAGAAAATATAATACAAAGAATTTATATATATATATATATATATATATATATATATATATATATATATATTATATAATTATAAAATATTATAATGTATAATTACATAGCTTGCAGTCATATAAAAATATATTACAAAATATATATTATAATTATAATACAATTTATAAATACATAAAATTTTCCGTTGAAAATATATAGTATATAATACATAATTATAACAATAATAAAAAATACATTATATATAAAACATAAAATAATACATAACAAATTGTTATATAGAATATATACATAGCATATTTTATTATATTACACGAAAATATCAAAAATGCGAACAATTTATTAGAAATTTTTAGATTGGCGTAGCGCTGATAATCTATCGCAACCAAAAGAATCATTAATAAATCTATCGTTTATGTCTTTCAATAAGAAAAAGTACCCGGAATTTTAATGCATTTTGTAAGGTTTTCTAAAAGAAATGTTCGATGACGTGAAAAGATAAGTAAAAGCATCAATGTTACCCAATGATTAAATCAGAAAAAAAATCGCGGTTTAAATTTCGCGAATGTATATGATGAATAAATAAATTGATAATAATAGTAATATTTAATCACAATACACATAATTTCTATAATCGGAATACAACGTGCGCACACGCAATATAATTATTATCATTTCATGTGACAATAAAAATATTGCAACATTAGAGGCGCATTTCATATAATTTGTAAATAATATACGTAAGGAATTAAACGCGGATGCAAAATCTATAATACTCGATTTCTTTCCAAATATACAATTTCATGTAAATTTCGCGATCAAAAGTATATAAAAATATATATCTTGTTTCGCGGACAATTGCAAATAGGCTAAACTTTAATGTTCCTTAAAATAATCGCGTTATCGCCACGTTCAATGAAGGATAACTGGCCCAACGATTAAACCAGATCAAAATCCCTCTGCCGAGTGATACGCTGGTTAATATCTAACAGAGAGAAGAACGATCTTAAAAGTGGAAAGCGACCTCAACTTGTCTTATTTCTTCTATTTCGGATCCCGCGGAATCGATCCACAAAGGAAAGTTAAGTGATTCATTGAACGTCAGAAGTCCCGCTACAGGAAGGAACGAATCCCCGATCTTCCTGATTGCTCCCAATAACAGTGATTTCGGCAGCGAATTAACGACTGTTACCCTTATTATCATTTTCAATATATGAGATTAAACTTCGCGTGAAAAAAAAACATGTTCTTCCATTTTAAGAAATATCTTTTTTTACTAAAAAATGACTGGATATAATGATTTTTATATACATGTTACAATCGAGTATATTTAGGAAAAATGAAATACATGCGCTTTTATCGTTGCTCGGTTAAATGTATGAATAATAATAACTTTAGGGTACCAAATGTGCTCGAGACAAATCAAATCCGATAACAGCGAGATATAAAAAAAAATTCAATTTGAATATTTAGCAACATCAAATGGAAGATTATCAAGAAATTAATTTTTCTGTTGCATTTAACACTTAACACGTGACAATAATTTACAGAATCTTACTGATATCAGAGTACCCATTCGATTTGTCTCGAACTTTTTAATTACTCACACATTTTATATTATATCATGCATCATCCTACTATATTATTAAGAATAATACAAAAAAAGGGTTTTTGCAAATACATCACAATTTGCGCACATGTATTTTATTATATATACATATACACTCGTCTTATCTAAAATAAATGTAATATACTGAGATAGTGGAGCGTCCAGTGCCTGCAAGTGGTTTCTTAAAAGAGACCAAAAATAAAATTAATTTAAAATTAATTAATAAAATATACTTGTTTGTAACCATAATTTTTCAAATAATAAAAATTTTGCACAAAAAGGTCTGCAAAAACTTATTAAATTAAATTTATATTTGACAAATTGAATTTTATTTATTATATCCATTTTTGAACTATTATTAAATATTTTCATTATTAAAATAACATTGATATTAATGGAAGAGTATTAATGGAAGAACATTTTTGACAAAAAAAAAAAGAAAATATATCCTCTCAAAATATATTTACTGAATTTTGTGATTCGATTTCAAATAATGTATGGTTATCGTCGTTAAATCGCTGCCAAAAACATTGTTTCCAGGAGCCGCCAAGAAAACCTAAGTTTAATTCCAACTCTGTAATGGAAACTCCCAATTTTTAATGAAGCACCGAACTAAGCGTTGCGGATAGATTCCCCAAAACCGACAAGAAATAACTCTCCACAATGAAAATCGTTTCGACTATCCGCCAGTACAAACCGCGCATTTGCTAGCGTCCACCTGACATGAGGGATAGCGATAAGACTTCTTCGCCGAGACAGCGATCACGTCCAAAAACATGAAAAGAATGCAATTGTTTGCAATACAATTTATTATAAAATCGTTCAATAAATATTTAACACGATACGAAATCCTCGAAATACATTTAATTAACAACGATAATCAAAGAAAATTATTTTGTTTTACAGATTTTAATTTCCGCGTGATTGATAATATTTAATCTTTTACAATATTTTATTTTCGAATATACTTGTGTTTCTGTAATATTAAGAGCGCGACAAATTTTACGAGTAAAAAGCTAATATCTAATTATTGGATTAACATCGTGTTTCTCTTGCTTTACTTTTATTTAATAATCTTTATATTATGTAAGAGAATTTTTTTTACGGTATTTGCGCGATTAGGAAAGTTTCTCAAATTTATTAATAATCTTTTAGTATAAAATGTAAGCTATCCAAATACTTTAATAATTTTACAATAAAAATATTCAAATAACATATATATTAAATGTGTTAATTTAACAAATTTTGTTATTGTACGTATTCTCCTAATTTCGTGTAATGTACAATAGATTTCTTTTACATTATTACAATTAGATTACAATTTATATACAATTGCACAGAAGATTATGAAAAATAAAAAATAATATAATTACAATTTATATTATAATTATAATAGATACAATTTAATAATTCATGCTATTAGTATCAATATTCTTAACGTAAGAACGTAATCAATGATAATGAATGTATATAGATTTAAATAAATTAAAAAAAAATTATTTATTTGAATTACTTTTTTTTCTCAATATTTTATCGCGAATCAATATTATCATATTATATACTAATAACATTCACATTTGAATTTAAAATTGTATAATTTTCAAGAAAATACAATTTTTAAGTGATAAAATAAAATATTAATACAATTTACAAAAAATAAAATATTAAATTTAATACATGTTATACGTATAATAAAATGCAACTTAAATGTACATTATGTATTTAAGTTTTTTACATTTTTTACATTTTCCATACATAAATTTTTTATTTTTATTTATAATTTTTTTATAATTAATTTCAATTCTTTATATATAATTTATTTAATTTTATATAAAATAAATTATATATAAATAAAAATACCCCTAAAAATAAAATATCTGTTTTTTTTTCCTGAAAATAATTTTAATTTTTATATGCCCTAATAGCCCTAACAGACCTAATAGTCCTAACAGCCCTAACAGACTTGACAGTCCTAATAGCCCTAACAGACATTTTTTTTTGATGGAGCAACAGTCCTAACAACCCTAACAGACTTAACAGTCCTAACAGCCCTAACAAACCTAACAGCCCTAACAGACTTAACAACCTTAGCCGCCCTATTCGCTGATTTACACCAGCAGAAATTCGCGATAAGGTGAAATTTGGGGAACCTTAATTAGGAATCCGCGATAATGAGGAATTTAAGGAGTCCTAACTGGAAATTCGCGATAAAATTTAAGGAGCCTTAGCCGCGCAACACATCTTTTGGCCAATATTGCCAATATTGATATGTATTTTTCAAGCCAGTTATCTCTACTTCTGGCCATATTCATTTTGACGACTAATAATTTGTTTAGGATCGTACGATATTACGATCGTATTTTAACGTACGTCATTTAGTCGTCAGAAATCGCAAAATATAAATTATCATGCATATATAAAATATAATTAGCATGCATTTTAACTCTCGGTCGGCGGGTTGCTTATAAATATCTTTATCTTTTAGATTAAATATATAGAAATTAAAAATCTATTTTTAAAAAGGCCGTTTTATAAAGGCCGATATATATAATGGAAATAAATATTTCATGTATGTCTATATCTATTGTTATTTTAAAAATATTTTTTTTTATTTTTACACGCGTATTATCCCGCCAACCGAGAGTTAGAAGCAACGGATTTCTTCATGCATTTACAAATCCTTTGCTTTAAAATAAAAGGTTGTTACTTACCGGCACTGATGCGCAACAGCGGAGTTGATATTGAAGCTACGTTGTCTGTAACATACAAATATAAAATGCAAATTATATAAATGTTCAAAATAATTAATATTTTAAGAAATTATTATTGGACTCATTGAATTTTATATCCGATGCACGCAATTATAAATAGATATATAAATATGAAATAATTTTATAAGTAATTAATTTTTTTAAGTAGAAACTTTTATATAGAAAAAATTATTATAAAAATTTTCTCAATTTTTTCATGTTTAAATCATTCATATAAATCAAATTAATTTATTTATTTATATAAAATTAATATAAATAATAATACTCACCATCAGGTTGTTTCGCCGGTGCAGGATGCCTTTCCTAGGCCTGCTCCTCCTCTCAGATCATCTGGGTTGTTGCATCTATAACATACAAATAGAAAATCCAAATTATAATAACGTCCAAAAAATTAATATTTCAAAAAATTATTATTTGTATATATTGAATTTTATATTCGATCCATATAATAATAAGCAGATTAATAAAATGATTATATAAATTTTAGAAAAAGACCACCTTATTAATAATTCTTTAATAATTTTATAAAAGCTTATATCTTTACAAGATTAAAGCTTTTATTTAAAAATCTTTTCTTCTATTCTCTCTTATTTAAATCATATAAATAAAAAATCAAATTACGCGATTAATTGTTTAATTGAAATTATAATACATATATTTACTATTTAATAAATAATTACAAATAAATAAATTACTTACCAGAAGGTTGCTCTGCCGGAGCCCGATGCCTCTCCTAGGCCTCCTCCTCCTCTCAGTCTTGGACGCGCGATACTTTACGGCACTCCCGCACTCACGAGCGATATTTTTATCGCTATTTTCGCACTTTTACGCGCGATACTGGACGATTCCCGCACTATTTCGGTACGTTAAAAAATTTTCTATTTTTCTAAAAAGACAAGCTTCAAGTCCCAATTAATTCGCCTTTTAATTAAAAAATAAATTATAAAATATATATAATAATTATTAAATATATATTATAAAATTATATATATTTATAGAATATATATAGAATATATATATATAGAAACGATCGCGAAACATTTTGCACAGCACTTCCGATCGCGGAATAATTACGAGAAACGCACTTTAATATATCGTATAAGGGATAGAGAAGTACGATTCGCTCGACGTTTTTATGAGATCAAATTAAATACTAATTCAAATGTTGGTTTCATTATTGAAATATATATGCAGTACATATATATTAATACGAATTATAGAATCGAAAGTTTAATATAATTGAAAGTCATGATACTATAATCGTTTAATTAATAATTAATTTAAGGATATACGACGTATTTCGCACTACTATCTTTATTGCTCGAGTGTCGCCGTGTGAATGATACCAAGACCGTATGACTAGCGCGCTATTATTTACATCGTCAAGGCCGAACACCGTGTTATTGTCCGTTCGTCATATCGAAATATATTGTATTATATTATATTATATTTTATATTATAATATAATATAATATAAATATGTTAAAGTACGTAAAATATTTCGATGACGAACAGACAATAATACCGACCTTGGCGTAAACAATACATATTTATATTATATTATATCATATTATATTATATTATATTTTACGTATTTTAATACAGTAAATAATTTTTCGATATTGATCGCGATCACGTCTAGAAAAGGATTTAACGGAGCGTCTTGTACACTACTTTACTCTTTGAGTGTCGTCGCGCGAATAATAATAGAGCCGAACAAATTAGTCCGAAAGACCGTATTATTATTTTTTTACCGAAACATTTTTCAAGACTATGGCATATAACTATAAATATTAACAATAGCGCGATACTGTTTATCAGGGTCGAACACGATGTTATTGATGATTCTCTCGTTGCCGAAATATTTTCTGTAATATAAAATATTCGTGCGCGAAATATTAAATTATAGAATTATTTTAATTTATTGATTAAGATTAATTGATTATTTATTAAACTATTCATCATGAAGTCTTTCGTTATGCTAATTATTTACATTTATAATTCGATTGTTTTATTTCGTATTACCATTGTAATTAAACCTATACTATCCGAAGATAATTAATATTACACTACGCCTATAAATATCGCAAAATATCGTAGAAAGTTCTTGAAGTACATATTTCACGTAATTTATTCATTTAATCAAGTGAGAATCATATAGAAACATAAATCTAAAATAATAAATTATAGTTTATCTGAAATTGATTTTTACAAGAAGAAATTATTACTTTAATGATATTTATAAAATCAAATATAATTCGACCACGACGCTTTATCTCGTTCTATTTTTCAATTATTTAAAATCTAATTATTTAATTTAGATTCAAAACGCACAGCAAAACAATCGAATCATAAATCGAAATAATTAACGTAATGAAAAGCTTCGTGATACATCAATCCTTTAACAAATATTATTTAATTAATCCATATAATCTAAAACACTTCTAGACACTTTAACATTTCGTGTATATGTTAAAGTACGTAAAATATATCGGCAATGAATGGTCAATAACACGTTCGGCCTTGGCGGTGTATGACGCGCTGTGTTTACATGTACGGTCTTGATATCATTCACACGGCAACATTCGAGGAGTAAGGTGCGAAATACTTCGTATATTATTAAATTTTCTCTCTAACGTTAAAACACAATTATGACTAATATTGAAACGTAATTTGCTATGATAATTATAATTAGTACTTGCTAAACTTTTAATTGTAATTACTACGCGATCGGGAGTGCCGTGCAAAGTGTCTCGCGATTATTGCGTATACTAATTTTAATTAACTAATCTTAATTAATCTTGTTTTCGGGAGTGAATGTGAGTGCAACGAAAAAATAGCAAAGGAGAGGAAAAGCAAGTCTAAAAAAGTACTGGGCCACGTACTGAGCAACAATATCCGGTAAATAATTTATAAATTATTTATCATTTATATTTATCATTTATATTCAGATTATAATATATGTCATTTATATTCAGATCATATTATATATTGCTTGTTTTCTCGATAACGATTCTCTCTCTCTCTCTCTCTCTCTCTCCTCTCTCTCTCTCTCTCTCTCATTGTAAAATATCTAAATTATTTAAGTTTTTAAGTTATATTAGTACATATGTATAAAATATTCTGGATTTTTTATCTTATTTTAATATATTTAAAATATCTATAATAATACTATAATATCTATAATAATATAATAAAATATCTATAATAATCAATAATAAATACTCTTGTATTTATTATTGATTATTATAGATATTTGTAATTAATACTTTTATATAGATAGTAATATTTCATAAACTGCTTTACAATAATATATTTAAATATTTTATGCATAAAGGATTCCATCATAAATGAATTGTTTAATAAATAATCAATTTTAATCAATAAATTAAAATACTTCTATAATTCAATTTTCTACGCGTGTGTATTTTATAGTACATTAAATATTTCGACAACGAATTATCAATAAAATCATGACTTTGGCAACATAAACAGTAGCGCGTTGTTTATATATTACAGTTTTGCTATCATTTGCTCGGTGATATTCAAGCAATGAGTAATGATACGAAACGTTTCCTATATTAATTAATTGTTTAAATAATAAATAATTATTTAATTAATCTATAAATATAAAAACTTCTACAATTTAATATTTTGCGTTACAATCAAACAACTAAACTTCAAATTTTTCTAAAATGTGAAAATAAATTAATTATTAATTAAATGACTGCTGTCTCACAACTTTATTTATTATTTTAATCCATTCATTCTTATGATTCGTATATTATACAGCGTATAATACGCGTATCAGTGGCATACAGTAATACGCATTGCTGTAGCGAATGATTTTGATCTCGTGTAAAGATCATGTTGCTCTCTTATGATATAATAAGTGCATATATAAGTTTCGTATGATTATTTCGCGATTAAGACTTTCGTGCAAAGTGCGCCACGTATTCGATTAATCATAATTAAATTGTGTTTTCGTGAGTGAGTGAATGCCACAAGAGGAAATAACGAAAGATACGTAAGAGAGCAAAAGGAAGTCTGGAAAAGCATCAAATATAACGTACGGAGTAAAACGAAGTAACAGGAAGTAAAACAATCGAATTATATATGCAAATAATTAGCATAATGAAAAGCTCCGTGATAAATTGTTTAATAAATAATCAATTTTAATCAATAAATTAAAATGCTTCTATAATTTAATATTTTACGTTAATGTATATTTTATAATATATAAAATATTTCGGTAACGAATTATCGATAACACGATGTTCGACTTTGGCAATGTAAAATATAAACAGTAGCGCGCTATGTTACGGCTTTGTTATCATTCGCACGGTGACTTTCGAGTAATAAAGTAGTGGTGAGAAACGCTTCGTATATTGTAATTTTTTTACTAAACACGATTACGATTAGGATCGAAACATAATTTGCTATAAATATTAATAAAAATTAATTAATTAAAAATTAATTAATGACATGAAATTGTATCGCAACGATAAACCTTTATCAAATCGCAATCATTCATTACCGCGATTAAAAATTGAAACAGGTTATACATAAAAGGGGATAAGAGATTAAAATGTAGGTCTTAATGTGGTTTACAATGTACCTAAAAAACTTAACACATTGATTAAACGCGGTAAAGATAGGTTGCCTACCAATAACAGGACGGAAGTCGTTTACAAATTAGATTGCAAGAATTGTAATATGTCATATATTGGCCAAACAAAAAGACATGTTGGCACTCGAGTAAAAGAACATCGCAACAACATAAAAGTGCACGAAAGTAATTTTTCTGTTATTAGCAAACATAAAGTTGAATCTAATCATGACTTTGACTGGTCGTTGCCTGTTATTTTGCATAATGAGAAACACGTGAGAAAGAGAGAAATTGCCGAAATGTTTTTCATAAAAAAGTTTGACAACACGATTAACTTACAAAAGGACACTGATAATTTAAACAATATTTATGATAGAATAATAAAGGTTGTCTAGTCTTTCTCTGTGTGTTTGGAGAGGTTGACATGATAATCTTGACGAAGTGATCTCTTTATTTTTCACGATATAATACTTCATTAAATTACCGTATGTAAATGACTTGTTGCTCTTTCATTGCAAAATCAATGTAATTTATTTTTGTTTGTAATATTGGAAATGATATGTTTTTTGTAGTTCACTCGAAAAGGACCAAAACCTATGGTCGAAACGTTGTGATTTTTTACCACCAATAAAAATTGCCAGTGTGGTCGATTTTAATTACGTTTTTTATTTTATCTACTGGCGAACTTCAAGAAATTATTGTTGTATAAGAGATTATGTTATGATATTTCGATCATCGATGCGTATTATGATATTTCTTTATAATATTAGAATATAATATAAGAATTAAATATATTTCGACCAATGCTTTAAATTTTCTCAATCTTTGTTAATTAAACACACAATTTAATCGAAAATCGATTAAATTATAGGAATCCAAAATATTTAAATAATCACTTCGATAATTGCGATTTTTGCGGACAATAATTATTATTTTAATATTTAGAATCACAAATATATTTCATCCGTGTTACTTTATCGTTCTACTTGACAATCTAAATATAATTTGGGATATGAGAGAACGCGAAGTAAAACAATCGAATTATAGATGCAAATAATTAGCATAACGAAAGGCTCCGTGATAAATTGTTTAATAAATAATCAATTTTAATCAATAAATTAAAACACTTCATTAATTTAATATATTCTGTGTTAATGTATATTTTATAATTTATAAAATATTTCAGCGAATTATCGATAACAAAGCGTTCGACTTTGGCAATATAAAATATAAACAGTAGCGTCCTATACGTTACCGCTTTGTCATCATTCGCACGGTGACTCTCGAGTAATAAAGTAGTGGTGAGAAACGCTTCGTATATTGTAATTTTTTTACTAAACACGATTACGATTAGTATCGAAACATAATTTGCTATAAATATTAACAAAAATTAATTAATTAAAAATTAATTAACGACATGAAACTGTATCTCAACGATAAATCTTTATCGAATCGTAATCATTCATTACCGCGATTAAAAATTGAAACAGAAGATACATAAAAGGGGATAAGCGAATTAATTATTTTATGATCTTTCGATTATTGATGCTTATTATAACAATATTTCCTTAACAATATTAGAATTAAATTTTCGACCAATGCTTTAAATTTTCTCAATCGGCAATTCTTTTTAATTAAACAATAGTTATATATCACGACATATCATTACTTTAATCTTTCATTATTACGATACATTAATACGTTAGATATATGAAATACATTAATATGTTAAAATATTTCAGCAATGAATTGACAATAATATAGTAGTCTTGTTATTATTCGCACAGTGACACTTGAGCAGTAAAGTAGTGATGCGAAATGTTTCATATATTATCAAATTCTTTCTCTAAACATGATTGCAAATGCAACGAGAATTCAAATGCCACGAGTAAAAGCAAAGAATGCAAAGAGAAAAGGAGGTTTTGGTAATGGATGGATCAATAAGATATAGTAAATCATTTATATAAGTTATTTATCATTTATATTATATATTTGAAATATACATATTTCTCGTTTTGTTTTATTTCTTTGATAGTGATCAATAGTGATCTCAATAGTGATTTTAAATTATAACATATATATATATATATATATATATATATAATAATACATATACACATATAAAAATTATTCCATTTTATATTATAAAAAATAAAACATTTATAATAAAATTTTTTATTATTTAATATTTTTAGATACTTCTTATATTTTATAAAATATTTTATATTAATATATTTATTTCAATATTTCTTATATAAATAAATAGAAATCTTTTTATTTAGCTTATTTTAAAAAGTTTATATCTAAGAAATATAAATTATTTTCCAATTATAAAATTTATAATGTTAAATATATCTATTTAAAAGTAAAAATGTAAAAATTAATTGCGCGCAATAGTTAGTTTTAAAAGCAATTATTTTAAACATTGCTTTATAGATTTTCTCTTATCTTTTATATTTCTATTTATCGTTTACATTTGCAAATTTAAATTTATGTACTATATTTTAAAATAAATTTCAAATTATATATTATATATAAAATTATATATAATATAACCCTCCCCCATGGGGTACACCTTGTCGCGGTGGGAGGGCTTAGTACTTGGATGGTGCCTTGAGATTTATCTTAAATTTTTCTATTTATGATAAATCTTATGGTGCCTGAAAGGGAAGCTAAGTACCCTTTCGCGTCGTCGGTGCCGTCAACGTGCCGCGGATGGCTGCGCTTCGTAACCGCGTTTTCGCGTTGTAGCATTCTCGCGTTATCGCGTTTTCGCGTTTTCAAAATCCCAATTTCGTTTTTGTCAACGAGTCTCCTTCCGACGCCAACTAACTGGGATGTTTCATCGAGTCGTTGCTTTGCGACGTACTCGCGCCTTGTGCATCGTGGCACTTGGTGATGCCGGCCGCGCAGAACGTATGTCCAGTACAAAATGTGCATGGGCGCGCGGGTTCGAGCTTTGCGCTCGATCGGCTTAGTGATGGACACGCTCTGCTTCGTCAATTGATTTGGCCCGAATCGGTTAGAACTTGATCGATTGTTCGGAATGGTCGTTAATGGGTCCCTTCTCTTTGCTCGTCTACAGCCATACGCCCAGCGTGTGTTAACCCTGTCGAGACTCTGTCGAGTGAATTCCCCTAGGCACGATTTTCGCTCGATGAAAGGGGTTGCCTCCCCATTTTCTAAATTGCTGTATGTTAGCATTTAAAAAATGTGGGTATCCTCTTCTTTTACCGTCTACCAGCCTTGTGTACTGCGCTAGTGATATAGCATCCGTGCGGGTCACCTGAAATCGTGCTTAGCGGGTCCAGGTTCGATACGAGATAGGATAATTATGCGCGAAAAAGAGCTGGTGAACTTCATTTTCCTCTATTTCCGTCAATCGTTTCGTCTTCTTTCCGGTTCGGGCCTAGTCTTTGCTCGTTGTATCGTTGCATTCCCGACCTGTTGGCTCGAAGTTGATTCTTGTGAAATGAAATGGGATTTTCGCTCGTACCGAAACCGGGAGTGTCGTTGAAAGTATATATATATTAAATATATACATCGCGCGACCAAATTTTTAATTGTACCGAAATAGTGCGGGAGTGCCGTTCAATATCGCGCGTAAAATAACGAAAATAGCGATATAAAAATATCGCTCGTGAGTGCGAGAGTGCCGTTAAAAGTATCGCGCGTCAACAACGTGAGAGGAGGAGGAGGCCTGGGAGAGGCATCTTGCATCGGCGGAGCAACCTGATGGTGAGTATCTATTATTTGTATATCAATTGTTATAAATCGTTATAAACGAACAATAATTCGATCTTATTATTTAAATGAATTAAAAAAAAATTAGAGAAAGATTTTTATAAAAGTCATATAAAACTTTCTATTTTAAAAAACAGTTTCAAAAATTTATAAAATTTTTCCACACGTGTTTATCTCTGCTTATTATTTTACACATCGGATATAAAATTCCGCGCAATAAAAATTTTTTGAAATATTGATTGCATTTTGTGAGCATTAATATAAATGAATTTTATATTTGTATGTTACAGACAACGTAGCTTCGAAAACAACAACTCCGCTGTTGCGCATCAGTGCCGGTGAGTGAGAAAAACTTTTATTTAACTTTAAGGTAACGGATTCGTAGAGTTTGTAGATGTAGATGTAGATTGTAGATTGTAGATTGTAGATAAATCCGTTGCCTTAAAATGGATGAGCTAGGATAGATTAAATTAAATAACTTTTAATAAATTCTTTCGAAATTCTTTACATCTATTGCGAAAGTATATCGAAATATTATTAATTAAAAAAAGAGAATCAAGAAAAAAAATTTTTTGTAAAGATTTTGTCTGATTTATTGAATAAAGAACACGCATTAATAATTTTATCAATTTCATCAATTTTTGATGCTATTTTATTCTTATAACGCGCACTTATTTTATTCTAATTTCTTATAGCTCATCCATCGTAGAATTTGTTTGTGTAGATATTGTTTTTAAACTTTACTTTAACTTAATATAAAGCCAAATAATTAATTAATTAAATAATTCATAATATTATAAAACTTATACACACATTAATTTTATATTTTATTAGAAAATATAATATATATTGAAATTTGTAATATATAGTAATTTGGCTTTATTTGAGTTAAAATAAAGGTGTATTCACAAATATTTAACAAACGATCGTAAAATCGAGCGATCGTTACGATGAGCGTGAAATATTTACGCTTATTTGCCGGTAATTTCGGCAAAAGAAGGAGTGTTTATCTCCTTTTTCGATCTCTGATTAGAGATCGAGCGAGAAAGTGGCCAGGATCAACGAAAAGTAAGTTCAACTGGCCTGAAGAAAAGTTTTACGTACAGTAGTACGTAATGTCGGACATTTATTCACGCGGTTAGGGAATGTAATTAGGGCACGTAATTATAATATAGGATTAGATTAAAATATATGATTAGAGGTAGGCTCTCCTCGAATAATTTCACTTAATCGAGAAGTAGGATTGTTAGAGCTATTAGGTGATCATTAAGATTTTTAAATTTTCCTTTCAAGAAGTAGAGGATTGTTAGGGCTATTGTGTGATTAATTTAGGTGATTAATATACTATGTATTTTTTAAAGAGTCAGGAAATGTAGGGTTAAATAATATTAGGGAAAACAGACTAAGTATTTCAATAATTATATTAAGAATTTTTAGCGGGTCAATATTTTTTTGTTTTTTTATAGGTATTTTATTTATTTGAGGATGAAAATTAAATTGTTAACACACAATAATTTTTATAGTACGAATTTTTTTGCAAATTTTATGTATATGAAAAATTTAAAATACAAATTTATATTAATTTATATTAAGATTTTTTTTAGATCGATATGAATAATAAATTATATTTATGAATTTATAAGCTATTTTTAAATATAGGAATAGAAAGATTTATAATAGATAAAGAATGAGTAGAATTTATAGAAAAGGCTTTATTATTAAAATTTATAAGAGGTTTTAATTTAAATAATATTTTTAAATAATTTTTAGAAAATTTATATATTTATATATTTATTTATATATTTAAGGTTTTAATTTAAATAATAATTTTTATAAAATTTATATACTTATGTACTTATATATATATTTATGTAGATATTTAAGGTTTTAATTTAAATAATAATTTTTACAAATTTCTATATTTATATCTATTATAAGAGTAATTCGATTAATTGTATTTCATTAATTATATTTATATAAATTTATCTAAATAGCTTATATTATTAAAGTTTAATATTGAAGATATTAAGAACATTATTTTTTTTAGATATTTGTGAATATATATTGTATATATATGAATAGAAATTGTATATATATTTGTATAATTGTATATATATGAATTTAATTATATGTATTATATATTATTTTTATAATGAAAGTATAATGTTTTATTATTAAACTATATAAATTAAGGAAGTAAAATGAAATAAATCATTAAAATTTTTTTAATATTCCTTTCAAGAAGTAGGATTGTTAGGGCTATTTTAGGTGATCATTAAATTTTTTTAAATATTCCTTTAATGCACAGGGAAAATATATTAAAATCCCAATAATCTTAGGGATTAATCATCGCTAATCATTCTTGTCTGGACTATGTAAAAATTTTTAGTAAATTTTATATTATAAATATTATATGTATATTTGTATATTTTGGACATTATATCATTATTATAAGAGTAATTTCATTAATTGTATTTCATTAATTATATTTATATGAATTTATCTAAATAGCTTATATTATTAAAGTTTAATATTGAAGATATTAAGAACATTATTTTTTTTTAGATATTTGTGAATATATATTGTATATATATATGGGGTGGGGTGGAAAATGGCGAGGGTTGAGGTGACAGGTGTGGAGAGGTGGGCCAAGAGAAAAAGGAAAAAAGGATGGTTGGAAGAGGAGATGGGAGCTGAAAATTGAGGAGGAGGTGGAGTTATACGAAGGAATTAGAAGGATGTGGAGGCAGAGATGGAGAAGAAAAGGTCAGGGAGTTATTCGAAAGAGAAAAGTCGACGAAAAGTGCTGAGTTGGATACGAAGGATGGTGGGAGAAGCGGGAAAAGAGAGCTGAGGGAGAGTGAAGGTGGCGCTGGAGATAGAAAGAAGGAGCGAGAGGAGCGGCAGAGACGGAGAGTGGAGATGGCGCCAGAGGCTGGAGGAAGAATGCGGGCGGCGGATAGATGGCTCTAGGGGTGAGAAGAATGAAGCAGGGGTAGTAAGATCGACGCGTAGATCGATGAGGAGATCGATGAGGGGGGTTATAGTGGACGCAGTAATCAGTGAGAAGGACAGGGTTGCAGTGAATAATGGAAAGGAAAACAGAAGGTGGAGAGCTGGTGGAGGAGGTGAGGGAATTAAGGAAAGTAATGGTGGAAATGGTGCTGGTATTAAGGAGGATGGTGAGGGGGATGGAGAGAAGAGAGGAAGCCGGCCGTGAGCACGTGGGAGAGGAGGTTAGAAACGCAGAGAGAGAAGGTGTGAGAGAGGAGAGAGTGGAAGAAGAAAGAAGAGAGAAGGATGTGAAGGTGGAGGAGCCGAGGAGGGAGAAAGGGAAGACATCAGAGGGGAGAAAGGAGGCAGGAGAGAAGAAAGGGAACGGAAGGAGAGTGGAGGACAAGGAGAAGAGGAACAAGTGGAATGAGGGGGGAAGGAAGGAAGAAGAAGTGGAGGGAGTGGAGAGGAGGAGTGGATAACTGCTATGCTTTTGTTTAATTTTCGTTTGTTTGTAGTTACTCTCGATACAGGATGGGAAATAGAAAGGAAGGATGAGAGCAGAAGGAAACGGAGACAGGAAAGGAAGAGAGACAGGATAGGGAAAGCAAAACGCAGGAGAAAGGGAGAGGAGGAAGAGAAAGATGGAAAGCGGTGCTGGCATGAGAGGAAGCATAGATTGGGAGGAGAAGGGTCCGAAGAGTGGAAAGGGGGGTGAGGGAGGGAGAGAAAGGAAGGGGAGGGTACGCAGGGAGGGTGTGGGAAACTAGACTGTAGTGGTCGCATAAGGGCCAGGTCGGGGGGATGTAAATTTTTTGGATTGTGAAAGGTTCAGGAACGCTCCTTGTAAAAGCGCCTTGTAATCCCTAAGGGGCAGCAATAAACTAATGAATGAACTAATGAATGAATATTGTATATATATGAATAGAAATTGTATATATATTTGTATATTTGTATAATTGAATAATTGTATTTTGTATAATTGTATATATATGAATTTAATTATATGTATTATATATTATTTTTATAATAAAAATATAATGTTTTATTATTAAACTGTATAAATTAAAGAAATAAAATGAAATAAATCATTAAATTTTTTTAATATTCCTTTTAAGAAGTAGGATAGCAGTTTGTCAGGACTACTCCATATAATACTTACACAGTTCCGGAGACCCAAGCGTTGGAAGACTAAGGAAAGGCGCGTGGGGTTTTTAGTTGGTAGGCCCCGCCGTTAGAATGGCGGCGGGGAGAGCCCAACACTACCCCGGCGGGACCGCTAAGTAGGTCCCGCCGGGGTGTGCATAAGGAGCATTTTCCCCACGTAAAAAAAAAGGATTGTTAGGGCTATTAGGTAATCATTAAAATTTTTTAATATTCCTTTAATGCACAGGGAAAATATATTAAAATTCCAATAATCTTAGGGATTAATCATCGCTAATCTTGTCTGGATTATGTAAAAATTTTTAGTAAATTTTATATTATAAAATATACATATATTTTGGACATTTTCGTGTAATAAATTATTCCATGTTATAAATTATTTTGTATTACATTTCAAATTATATTATATTTTACATTAACTTTTGTATTAAATTCTGTATTGAAAGAAAAGTTTTTCCTCGATGGTATCTTCACCTTAATGAAGGCATTTGCCGGGTGAGGAGGTTTGAGTACTGTAATGAACCTGAGAGCTATGCCGGCGGTAACATACGCCGATATTCATATAGACTTTTCTTATATTTAAGATAATTTTAAGTATGATCTTAAATATAAAAGTGAATTGTGAATACCGACCGTAGTTATTGATAGGGTCACCCATGCCGGACAGGTCGAAGGGGAAGAGTCAGATTAAGAGAGATACCAAAATTATATAAATGTTTGTTATATTAATTATATTAATATTTTTAAATAAAATGAAAGAAAAAGGGACAATAATAGAGAAAAAGGCAATTACAGTGATTTGAATATCTATACCTGAGAACAAATGTCCATAGAAAATATTCCGATGGACTCTATAGGAAGGAATAAGCATGACAAATGATGATAATCCTTATGATTTTAACACAAAGGAATACAATAAACCATAATAATCCAAGAACTCGAAGAAGAGAATATATTGGATAGAAATGCATAATGATTGGAAATAATTAGAAATTAAAAGACAGTGTGCATACAATCTATTTATTAATAATAATACTATTTTGTAATTATATTAAATTTTATAATTTAGTACATTGTATTATATAAAGTATTAAGCATAAAAATATTATGCTGGTATGAAAATTATAATAAAAATATATAAATAATGTTAACTATATTAGAATGGAATATATGAATTCTTTATATTTTATATAAAGGAAGAGACATTTAAAATATTTTGCAACATCTATATTTTTCGAATTTTAATTATAAAAGCTTTAGAAGAATCAGTGATTAATTTAACAAATTCTATACATGTATTAATAATTAAATTTTTAAATAATTAAAAAATTGATTGATAAATATCAAAGATCATTTTACTGCTAATTAAGAAGAAATACAGTTTATAGAAATACAGTTAAAAAGGTTTTTATTCCACAGCAGGCATTTTGTTTTTTTGTAAATAAAAATATATAAATATGACAATGAATATATAGAAAAATATTTATTTTATCTTTGAACATTACATTGGAAGATCACAGTAGCTTTCGGGATTGAAGTCAAATTTTAACTTCTTATTTTGTGATACGACATAAATAGATATGAATCAATGAATTAAATATATATTATATTTAAATTTTTCAATGTTAACATATCTTTCGAAAAGAGATAATATATTTGTATATATACATATAATGTATATGTAATTTCAGCGCATGTATTTCATGTAATGATTTAAATTGTTTATATATTTCTAAAAATAACGCAGATATTTCAGAATAAAGTTGTAGCCTCATACTATATATACATATGTATATATATTGTATGTGTGTGTGTTTGTTGTGTATATATATATATATATATATATATATATAGAGAGAGAGAGAGAGAGAGAGAGAGAAAGGACCACCAAATTTATTTAAAAAATTAAAATTAAAAATTTATTTATATTTATATACATATGCGTCTTGCTATACAGAACTGATGCTACAGGCATTTTGGGCACATAGCACGGAACAGAACCAGAAATTGTGTTCCATTCTGATAAGATGACATACTCGTGACATACTATAGAGAAAGAGTGTGTCGCGTAAGAGACTTCGGAACTCTTTTGACGATACGTCATCTCGCTTGCTCTTATTCGTTCTCGCTCTCGCTTTCAATAATATCGAACTTTTTTTTCATTACGTATAATAATTTATAACTTTAAATATCCATAAAATAAAAACTAAAACTTTTATATTTTATTTGATCTTTTTGAAAGTAATTAAAATAAATTAATAAAATTTTTGCGTTTAAAATGACATCAAACATGATATAATTCGGATAATTCTTCCTTATTGTTAGATAAATAAGAAAATTGTATCTAATTAAAAATTATTCCAATGAGAAATGTTCGGTTTAATGTGATTAATTTTTAGCAAGAATCTCGTTAACTCTAAAATTATGTTTAATAACAAACTAGTAGAAATATAAAAAATTTAGTTTCAATATATTTAATGTTATATTTATTTTTAAAAGAGTTATATATGTTTCGTATCAAATATGTAGTGTTCACGTGACATCTGGAAATGGTCTATAATTGTCTTTCTTCTAAGATCGTTTTAGTAAATAAAATTCAATTTATTGAATTTTATATAATTTATCTTTTCTGTTTTCTATCGAGAATAATATTCACGAGAAAATATCCTACACACGTATATTACACAAACTTATTTCATTAATAGCTCTCATTAATAGCATCTCATTAATATTGATATTTATAATATATACTTGAATGTGGAAAAGAAATCGCGCAGCTAACAAAGTATATTATAATGAGAAGCCTTCATTGGCGCTGTTACGTCCCCTGCGCAATTTTTCGCCTTAAGTATACTAACCCTAAGCACAGCAGACTGCCAACTTACCGACGGCCAACAAGACTACTACCTTCTTACCGACTCAACTCTCGAATATTCCAATAGATGGCTAACCTATCACACCCCTTCCCCAAGAACTCCCCACCACCCATACTCTCCCACTTCCGAACCCCGAAGACGAGGGACCTCAGAGTAGTCCCAAAAATAGACACTTCTATCTCGAGCATCAAACAAGCGACTTCTCCTTCGGGAGCGCTCCTTGATCCGTACCATTTCCGATTGCGTTACTATTTCCGACTACTTTACTATTTCCGACTGCGTCACCATTACGTTACCATTTCTAATTGCATTGCCATCGCTTATAGTGCTTCTATATCCATTCAATTCCGACTGCGACTACTACTCCAGGATACCAGCGCCCGCGCCGATAGCTTTCGTACGATTTTTATCTGTGAAACTAACATTGTAAGTAAATTAAATACATTTGAATATATTTTGAAACATAACATAAAGTGTTAAGATTGAGTACCCCTAACCCGTACGCGCCTCCTTCAATTGGCACAAATTCCGTAGTTCCATCGTAAATCTGGTTTCGATCACCCGGGGACAGTGATAATACGGTACCTACCACGCGGCACGGTTATCACCGCCTCTCAACTCCGCCGCTTGGTGCTAACACTCTGCACATTCGGCACTCCCACCCCAGAAGGTCGAGACTCCGGTGCTACTAATTTGCACGTTGTTTCAACCACTCCTACATTCCCCCATGGTCGAACCCAGCCGTTTATTAATTTAACTTTTTCGTAGATGCCTAAAGCAAGGAGGGGCGGACACCAATTTTACGCGCGCAGCCTATATTATAAGTTCAAATACGCCCCCGTGACTGAGACTGACAGCGAGTTCCTGGGGACAGAGCGCAACTTCATCGACACAGAATACGAAGCATTCTTCGATTCGCGGTTTCAATCAAACAGAGCTAAACCATTAAGGAAAGATATCCGCGTTAAATCAATTGAATATTTCCGGTGGCCACGTAATTTGGTAAACATAAGAAACGACCCGTCGCTGCCGCCCCTGGATTACGTACCCGAAGACCCCCGAAGAACACGATACCTCCAAATCCGCGCGGAAATTTTACACACAGAATACGGCGCTAGTACTCCCGAGCATTGGGGCTCCGCCGATCATATTAGACTAGCTATACACGCCGAAACCGGCGGAATCTCACTTCCCGTCGGAACACAAACCCCAGAACAAAGGAACCGCGAGCTTCACTTTTTTGCTTGCAGCCGAGGCAAGGAGCCACACCGACCCTTCGGACCGAGCAACCCTCTACCTGGACTTTTATTGCCCCCAACCCTTTCAGAGTTTTACTTTTCAACCTGTACCGAAAATCACAAACGGAAGAAATATCGTTTCCGCGTGCTTCCTACCTCTTATGTATACAGCCAAACTAAGAATAGTTAAATAAATAATCAACCTCTATTGCAAATTTTGTCGTCACACTTTTTTCATTCCCCTAACTCAATGAACCGCGAGCAATCGTCCGACGCGGTACATCACCGACTCACGGACATCCGTTGCACTTATATCTCCGGGTTCGCTCATAGAATTCATTTAACACCTTACTGCGCTTATTGCTTCGTGAATTCCAGCAACATTAATAAAGAACCGTACGCGTATTTTAACGTCCATCTGGCCATAGACAGCAATACTTATACCGGGGTTTATTGCACCGTATGTTCAAGCAACCTTGCCAACTTCTTCCCATTCGATTGCAACCAGTGCATTGCCGCATACATTAGATTCGCCAGGGAATTACGACAACAGGGCATTAATTACTACTCGCTTCCCGACCTCGTTAAGGTTTTCGTAGGCGGCACCATTCCCCCTAGCTTTACCGTTCGGGACTTACCGTGAGCACCGCGCCAACGGAAACGTCGGTAACCTCCCCCGCATCTACTTAGGGAACCCTGACGGTCGGTAAAGCAGCTTCCTTCGATCCCCTTTATCAGCATCAGGGCCGCCGATAACCCGCTTAACAGTCGATAACATCGTTGCCCGCTTTGCCTTCATTAAGGGACCCGTCGTACGGGTAGCCTAGTCGCAGGCGTATCCCCAGGGCCTAGTCCCTGAAAAGGTGCGACCAGTCCGGCACAAGGCCCGAACACTCATAGGAGCCGCGGCCCAGCCGGGACGTAACAGCGCACAGTACAATTGGACACGTTGCAATTGCACACCGTGCTATTAGACACATAAGATTGCGCACCGTTCGATTGGACACGTTACATTTGCTCACCGTTCATTTGGACACATATCTTTTGCGCACCGTTCAATTGGACACGTTGCTTTTGTACACAATACAATTTTCCATAATTAAAAACATAGACGCATGTATGTAGAAGACTTGAAATTTTTAACAATTTATTAATTTTTTATCTTATAAATGAATAACTTTTGCGCACATTACTTTTGCGCACAGTTTTTTTGCGCACAGTTCTTTTGCGCACATTACTTTTGCGCACAGTTCTTTTGCGCATAGTTCTTTTGCCCACATTACTTTTGCCCACATTACTTTTGCCCACATTACTTTTGCGCACATTACTTTTGCCCACAGTTCAATTGCGCACAGTTCGTCCCGATACCTTCCTGACAGATTGATCATTTATAATTATAAGAAGAGGAAGAAACTTATAGTTGTAAGTGTATTTCTACTTTTTGCATGGTAAATAATTGTATAGTAATTTTATTATAACATTATCCGTATCTTTGTCTTGCATACTGCTGTTATGACAGATTTCCTAACCTCTCGTAGTGCCACATTATAATCTATTTTTTATTTTTAAAGTGTGACTTCCAAAATTTGCAGTGTAAATTTTTTGTATAAAGTATTAATATCATTGCACAGATACCATATAATGTAATCAGGAGATAAGAAAATATAACAGTTAAATATAAAGTTAAATATTTTCATATGAAACAAAAAATCCAAATAAAATTCTTTAAAATTCAACTAGATACATTACAATTTTAGTAAGTACTATATTTAAATATTGAATAAGAAATAAGAATGCAATTTAGTGTAGTTTAATTTACATTTCTAGCAGTATTTTAAGAAGTAATAGATCTTTCTTATTTTCAGTGATGATTTTGAAAGATTTCTATATCTTTGTTATAAATAGCGTCTCATGATATTTTATGTAATATCTCCATCAGTGCTGTGAAAGAAGTCATTTATAATGCAAGTTGCTGCTTTCATATCGGTAAGATAATTTGCTATTTAATAAACTATACATACGTATATTGTAATATGCGTAATGAGATTTGATATTTTTTAATAAAGTTATTCTACATATAAAATTCTAATATATTATGTTATTTATATTAATATTTTTACAAGCTTATTTCAGATATAACAGAACTGAGAGCCAAATCACCTATGCATCTATAGTAATTTGCACAGCAGGCCTGTCATCGAGCAAAAAAAAGAATTCATTAACAAAGCACGAGATTCTTTTAAGCGAGAGTTTATTTAAATTTTCTCCGCTAATTAGAATCCTGTGTAATGTTATGAACAGACATCGACGATTATCCATTTATCATTTGGACTTTTTGGAATTTACTCTCAAGGCATATTTGTAATGTCATTTATTGTCCATTGCGTGTGCAATCAAAACAAAAAGCAACATTATGTATTAAATATGATTATGTATATTAAATATGTATTAAATATGATATAAAATTAAAAGTTTAAAATACGATATAAAATTAAGTTTGAAATATGATATAAAACTAAAAGTTTGTCCTCAAACACTAATAGGAACAATATAAATATAGTGTTGTAGTAATGACTGCATTTACACGATGGCTTAAAATCTGATTTTAATAACTACAATGTACTATCCGATCCAAAATTTGATCATTTGAATTTGAGGTTTTTTTGATTAAACCAATTTCTAGTATATATACATTAAAAGAGATTGATTCTTAAATGATTAGAATATCAAATTAATTCATATTTAAATACTTACTATGATTAGAAAAAAAACATGTTTAGATGATATACGATAGTGATTAAATTGGATTGTAAGTCAGTATGTGAACGTAGTTTTTAATTGTAAAATCAGAATGTTTTCTTATTAAAACAAGTTTTTTTATTTGTTGATTCATAATTTATCTTTATTAGACACTTATAAAATGCGTATAATGTTATGTAATTTATATGAGAATATTATATAAATTATATGATATGACATATGCTATTATGTTTGTACACATACACACACACACACACACACACACACACACACACACACATATATATTATAAGAAGACTATCAAATTTTATTTTTGGTACCATATATTTCTTGTATACAAGGTAAAATCTATATATATAATTACAATGAGATACATATAATACGACTTTAGGAGAACTTTATCTTTTACAGACGGTAAAAATGAAATTATTGTCCTCTATTATTATATTCAAAAATTAAATTATTTAAGTATCTATTTTTGTTACATAAATTGTTATAAAAAGGTGTGACGTCCCCCTAAAAAAGCCTTACAAAGTTAGAAAGAAGTACATAAAATCACTCTCTTTTATATATATATATATATATATATATATATATATATATACACAAGAATTTGTAGTTTAAGTATCAAAAAAAGCTCATATTCAAATAATCAAATTTTGGATCGGATAGTATACAGTTATTACTAAAATTAGATTATAAGCCGCCGTGGAAACGTAGTCACTAGTACAACACTATTTATATTGTTTGTATTAGTGTTTGAGAACAAATTTTTAATTTTATATATTTTAAAATTTTAATTTTATATCGTATTTTAAACTTTCAATTTTATATCATATTTAATACATATTTAATATACATCATATTTAATACATAATGATGCTTTTTGTTTTGATTGCACACGCAATGGACAATAAATGACATTATACAAATATGCCTTGAGAGTAAATTCCAAAAAGTCCAAATGATAAATAGATAATCGTTGATGTCTTCATAACATTACACAGGATTTTAATTAGCGGAGAAAATTTAAATAAACTCGCTTAAAAGAATCTCGTGCTTTGTTAAGGGGACCGCCTACATTAGGAGGTCAAAATCAAGCACTTTTTCGTGAATTTTTTACAAAGAAACTACACAATGGATTGTTTTGAAATTTTTACTGTTTATTATGTATATCAAAAGGTTTACAAAAAAATTTTTTTTATTAAATTTCATATGTTTAAATAAAAGTTATTAATAATTGAATGCCGATGCCTTTGAAAATTCCTTCTCCACGGCGTGCAGGATAGCGTCCCATAGAATCATCTGAATCATAAAAATAAAAAATTTTTGTAAAGTTTATGAATATAGCTTCTATTTGAACTAAAAAAAATCATGAATTTATTAAAATAAATAAAAAAAATTGGTTTAAACAATAAACTTGATTTTTTGTAGAAAATTTTCGTGTTTTTTTGTTAATAACTTTTTTTTGGCAATAACTTTTACTGATTTTTTTAGTTCAAATAGAAGGTAATTAAATAAGCTTTAATTAAAAAAAAAAAAAAGTCGATCCGTCAAGTAGTTTTTGAGTAATCGTGCACGCCAATTTGAAAAACATCGTTTCGAGAAAAACGCGTTTAAAGTTTTCGTACATTCGTACAAAAATAGTCGATAAAAATTTTTTATCGTTTATTTACCTTAACTTTTGGTCAATCTGCTATCCCTGCTCCATAAGAAAGTCCCTGCCAGGATTCCTTCCCCTCCCGATCGTTGGAGATTCTCACCTGCCGCTCTGCTCGTAGCGCTCAGAGCGCTCGGAGCACGCGCACTATATATTATATTTCGACTGTTTACAGTTCGAATTCGGACTTGAAACTTTGGGAGCATATTCTACAGATGATATACTTTCAATTTAAGCAAAAAAAAATCTATTTTTTTGACCCTCTAATGTAGGCGGTCCCCTTAATGAATTCCTTTTTTTTTGCTCGATGACAGGCCTGCTGTACAAATTACTATAGATGCATAGGATATTTGGCTCCCAGTTCTGTCATATCTGAAATAAGCATTTAAAAATATGAATATAAATAACATATTAGTATAAATAACAATATATTAGAATTTCATACATAGAATAACTTTACTAAAATGTTATCAAATCTTGTTACGCATATAACAATATATGTGTGTATAGTTTATTAAATAGCAAATTACCTTAAGGATACAGAAGCAGCAACTTGCATTATAAATGACTTCTTTCACACCATTGATAGAAATATTATAATATCATGATACGCTATTTATAACAAAGCTATGAAAATCTTTCACAATCATCACTGAAAATAAGAAAGATCTATTAGTTCTTGGAATATTGTTAGGAATGTAAATTAAGCTACATTAAATTGCATTCTTATTTCTTATTTCTTATTATATATTTAAATATAGTATTTATTAAAATTGTAATGTATTTAATTGAAAGTGGAAGAATTTTATTTGAATTTTTTGTTTCAGATGAGAATTACATTTAACTTTATATTTAACTGATATGTTTTCTTACCTGATTATCTTACATTATTTGGATATGAAGAATTTACAGTCAAATTACTTTTTCGAAAATAAAAAATTGATAATTACGCTGTGACACTACGAGAGGTTAGGAAATCTGTCATAACAACTGTATGCAAGACAAGGATACGGGGAATGGTATAATGAAATTACTATATAGTTATTTATTTATTGTACAATACAATGTATTGTACAATATTTAGCGGCAGGAATGAAATTTATCACCTAATATTTAATATTATCTCAAATGTACACTAAAAAGAGGTTATATTATTATTAAGTCAAAATCACACTACGGGTTGCGGCTTCAGTTGCGGTTGGAATTGACCAATCAGAATAAAGTAATTTGCGACCTGGCTACTCCGATTGGTCAATTCCAACCGCAACCGAGCCTGCAACCCGTAGTGTGATTACGGCTTTAGAGAGCGGTTCAATTGCATAGAGTGCGATTACACACATCCACTCATATCGACTAGTGCCCAGCACTGGTAACCTGGGGTGTTTTCCCTTTAGCGACACAAGTCGACACAAGTGTCATTCTATCTTCGTTCTTTATACATGTTGAAAAAAAGACAAAATGATGCCTGTGTCGACTTGTGTCTTTAAAGGGAAAGCACCACTGGTAACCAGCACGATTAACCAATTAGAGGGCCTTATTTTCAACTGGCCAATAAGCATTGTGGGCAATTGATATACACCCTATTTATTTTAGTCGTATATACATTAATGTTTATCAAGAAACTTGTTTTTCATATCATGTTACTCTTGTATAATGATATTAATTAGGGCCCTCATACACGAAATTGCACAGCTGCATATGCATAGCATAAGACCGTATGGACCAATGAGCATCGAGTATTAACTCGCCATATTGACTTACGTAACATAATACTCGATGCTCATTGGTCCATATGGTCTTATGTTATGCATATGCAGCTATGCAATTTTTTGTGTGAGAGCCTTTACGTTTTGGAACGTAACCTCAATATATAGCTGCGTTCAGCTAACCTCGCTTATATCGTTTAATCTGCTCTTGTCGTTAAATCTGCTCTTGTCGTTTTTTCTCTATCTCAATATTATCGTTATTATTTTATTTGATCTCGAATATTAGACGGACGCTGTCTACGTGTTTAATTCACTTTTTCTGGTAAGCTTAATTTATAGAACACCTGATGCTCATATGTATGTACATACGTATGTATATACTAATATGTACAAATTTTTTTCACGCAGGCTTCGCTAAAATATTAATATTTGGATATTATCGTGAAAATGTTTTTTTACGGTTCATGGTAAGATTTTTTAAATATTTTATGATTATATGATTCTATTCGGTTTTAATCTTATACTAAACTGGTACGTTAAAAATATTTCAGGGGACAATATGCTGCAAAATGCATCAATTTTAAAAGATGTTGCAGCAGTTTAGATTGCGGTATGGTGCATACATACAGATATTGCTACCAATATCAGAATACTTCGTGTAATGCCAAGGATTGCCCATTTCTACATTGCACTATTGTGGAACAGTATCGTTATATGATGACTGGTAAGGCAACCGAAAATCTAAAAAGAGAAGTCGGCCGAACCTTACAGAATACAGATATATGTGGTGATTTTAAAAAAAACAATTGTACGCGAACCAATTGTAACTGTCGTCACGTCAAATTAGACATACAGCCTTTTGAATGTCCGATATGTCGAAATGAAATGGCTAGAAATTCTTTTGGTGCTATAACTTGCGGGCATATGGTATGTTACTCTTGCGCATTAAAATGTAGTGACACAGACGAAGAACAATTTATAATAATAACTTGCCCAATATGTAGATCTAAAGGGAAATATAAAGAATTATCATAATGTTGTTTAAAAAAAATGTTAATCACTTGTTTAAGAATAAATAGTTTATATTTTTGTAATAACGTATTTCTCTTTTTATTTAGTAGTTAAAACTTATCTTTTGTATATTAGTTTTAGTAATAAACTATGATGATCACAAATACGTTTATTCCTAATACAATTTAATTCCTTTATATATACATATATATACATACAGCAATATAATCTTGAAAATACTTCGCAGCAAGTTAAGCTATATAAAATTTATGAAGACTCTTATAGATTAGACAAAAATTAAAGTGCTTTATCAATTATCTTTTTCAAATCTTTTCATCCTTTCAATTACTATAAACGACTGCGAACGGAATGTATAAATAAAAAATGTGTTATTGATTCACACTTTAGATTTAGACACTTATAGCAAAGTTTGATGCCAAATCTCTTTCAGATTCTTTATTTGAACAAACAAAAACGAGTCTTAAGAACTTTTATTAAGCAGTTTTATTAAAAAGTTTTTATAAGTGATATAAATATACTAAGGTAGTAAGTAGTAAGTAATAAGTAGTAATAAATAATAAAGTAGTAATAAGTGAAATAAATATAATAGTAGTAAAATAAGTGAGATAAATACTAGTAACTTTCAAAACTTATATAAAATAAAAATAATCGCTCCTTTTGTTGTGGTTTTTGTTTTCTCCAACTCCTTAAACTGTAAACATATTTCAACTTTATTAAAAAATATAAATTTACATATCATTTCAAAAAGATTATATTTAAATTAAATATGTACAATTTTGAAAGATTGAAATAAACTTGAGCAATACAATGTAGAACATAGTATATATAGCTCCATATATGTAGCTTCAATATTTTTTTGAGCACGTGCTGTTTACGTATTGCAACAAGATTTTCAGAATTTGTTACGAGAAGCATTAGCCAATTATATTTAATTATACATATTGCAAAAGTAAGGATAAAAATATTTTCTTTTCTTAAAACTTACATAATAAGAAACATGTTGACCATTTATTACATTGCACACAGTGGTATGTAGGAAGGGCACCACCTATTTCAAATGGCAATCGATTCATGCAATATTTACAATATGTGTGGCCACAAAACAATGCCTCTATGTTTTGCGATTCTAGCAAAATATAACATTTGTTGCATGCTAGTGCAGTACTTGCTGAAAATAAAAAGTATCGTTAAATTCAGCTCAACAATATAAGTTAATAAGTGAAATATTTAAAAGGTTAAAAAAACTTACTTTTGCTGGAAGCTGTTCCACATGTTATACAAGGCCATAACCATTCTCCCAGTAAATACAACGTACAGGTCTGTGTTCTCAATTTTACTGGAAAACTTTCCCTTAATAGAAATGCCAATCGTTTCATTTCATTGTAAATAGTTAGCCGAAAGGGCCGTACGTTTTCATTAATCTCACGAATTTCACATTCTGTGAGATGTACGAATTTGCATAACTTGTTGCCATTGCAAGATGCATTAGTGCAATTTAGAATTTTGTGATGCATTTTACATTGTTTTCTGCAGCATACACGAATTATAAAATCACGGCAAATCATTTTTGAAGCAATTATTTTTTTATTCCCAGAAATAATAACTCCTGCCTTTTTGCAATTGTAATTTGTTAACTTATAACGACACACGAAATACGACATAAGCGAAAAACAACATAAGCGAAATACGACACAAGTGAGATTAAAGGCCTCCGTACAAAGTGTTCCGTAAAGGAAGTGTAAGGTCGTAGTTGTAAGAAATTGACCAATCACAGTTGATTATTCTCCTGAACTTCAACTGGGATTGATCAATTTTTTACGACTACGACCTTACAACCTTACGATACGGCCTAGTTCGGTCTCCTGGTTTCTTCCTGGAGTCTTCATATCTCTCTTTAAAAAATTTTTTTACTTAACCTTAAACCTAATATAATTTTATTGTTGTTCTCATAATAAAACATTAATAGAAATACAAAATGTATGAGTTATAAAATCATGATAATGTTTTTGTATTAAAACACGTTTTTTGTTTGTTGAATTATAATTTATATCTTTATTGAACTTTTTAAAAAAATGTGTGTCATATTACATCATCTATATGCATATATAAAATTTGTATAAAAATAATATCACATTGCAGTGCATTGTAAGTTTATACATGTACATATAAATATATATATATATATAAGAAAACTATCAAATTGTATCTTTGGTATCATATACCTCTTGCATACACGGTATAATCTACATATTTAGTTACAAGTAGCTACATATATTACGCATAAACGATTTTATAATCTACTTAAACATTTTAAAAGGTACTGATTATGTTAATCATTAATAAACTAATCATTATAAAAATAAAATAAGAGATGAAAAGAAAACTGTCTTCTACTCTCTATTAATTTACAGCTAAAAAAAAATAAAAATTTCAAACAACGAAATAAAAATATATGCATTCTTTGCAATGAGAAGATACAACAAATTCACATTTATAATATTAGCTTTGGTCTTTTTTTTAGACTATTTGATAACAATTACATATTATCAAAAGTAACAAATTTAAACTCGTGTGGACACTGCCACAGTAACTGTGCTTATAAAGATAAATTATATAAGTATAATTGTGTAAGTGTAATTGATATTCTATTACATATTATTCAATTATAATTTATTTTTATTGATATTCTATTGTAATATTCATATTTCTGAATTTATTTATACTTTTTATATAAGTGAATTATGTAAATATAATTACGCAAATATGAATATTATAATAGAAACAGAACAATCTAAAAAATATTGTCTTATGTTAAAAATTTTCAGATTGCGTCTTTAAAAGATTGCTTAAAGCAAACAGCTTCTTATGGTTTTCTAACTTTAAGGTATTTTTCATAAATAGTATTGCATACCGGACATCGATTATGTTCCAAACGTTCGATGCATTCACTGCAACAGGCAAGATGAGCACAGGGTACAAAAATGTGCGTTCGCTCATTGGTAAAACACAGCATGCAAATGTCTTCGGAAGGTTTCTCTTTTGATACATCTTGACTGTTTTGAAGATCCCAATTTACAGGGTGGAATGGAAATTCTTCAGCATTATTGTTATCCGAATACCAATATCCATAATCATCATCCGGCACCTCATATATGAATGCAACATCTGTGAAAAAAGGAGGAAGTAAAATTTATAATATTGTTTATATATGTATGAAGAAAATTAATTTTGACTATAATTTACAGTAGCTGTGTACCGCTAAATAGTAATAAGATTACCTTGCATATTGCTGAGTTCACTCTCCAAAGTAGAAATATTGAGTGATGCTGCTTTAGATGTCTCATTTTGTTCTATCTCATTTTGTTCTATCGAAACTGTTTCTGTAGTGGCTGTCACGTTTCTGTCATTAAACTCAGGTTCTGAACTCGTATCTAAAAGAAAAACTATTATTTTTATTCTGCTTCATATAAGTTGCAGTGCGTTTCAACAAATATGCACACAGGTATTCTATTTTAATAATATAATCAATAAAAACTTTCACTCAATAAAAATTTGCTTGAAAAATGAAGTAATGACATTACCTGTATTTGTTTCTAAATTACTGTCTTTCTCTCTTAGATGAGATAATGAAATTCTATTTCTGTGTCGAGATGTACGTCTAATGTTAGTTCTCTCTGAAATATAGAAATAAATTTTTTTAAAAAACAAAATCATATATAATTTAAAAAGTTTTAATTTGCTTGTTTCTTTTATTTGATTTAATATACTGAAAAGATTGCTCCGTTCTGTAATTTTAAAGAATACAAAAAAGATTTTAATGAATTTGGTAGTTACGATATTCAAGAAAATCAAATAATCTGTTATTTACTTTTCTTGAATCTTGCAAGTACCAAATTCATTTTTTTTTGCTTTAAGGTTCAAAAGCTGAACAATCTTTTCGTTCTCAGTGTATTTCTTATATTATTCTTACAATATTTACCTGTTTGGATAGGTACATTAAAGTCATCCGCAAAGAATGTCCTGTCTGCAACTTGTACATCACATGACAACGCTTCATCTAAAACAAAATGCAGTTAAATAAGGAGGTTATATATTTATCATTACATTTGCATAAATATGCGGATTTATGTATAGCTCCAGTTATATAGTATTGTCCATGTATAGCTACAGTTATATAGTATTATATATAATATTATATACATGTGTTTGCAATAAATTTGTTATCTAATAAATTATAATTTTCATTTATGATTAAATATCATGAAAATAAAACTGTAACTATGCATGGACACTTAAATCCGCATATTTAAGCACATGTGATAATAAATATATGGCATCCTTATTTTGATTCTTATTTCATGTGTAGATGCGTAAATGTATAGTATTCAAAATTAAATTGAAAATTAAATGATTGCATTTATTGCTAATATGTTAAAATATGCAGTAAGAATAATAATTCTAATATTAGTACAATTTACATACCATTAATTGATGTCAATTGTTCAATTTGGAAAATACTTTGTGTGTTAAACATTAATAAAAATTGCTTCAACGGTAATCTGAAAAATATTAAAATTATAAGTTATAATATCATCCATTAATTATTTCATTCAATGCATAACAGAAAACTTAATATATATATATATATATATATATATATATATATATATATATATATATACAGGGTGATTCTGAACAGACGTTTGTCTTTAAAAAGATAAATTGTCGAGTCTATTCTAAGACGATTTTCCCTTTACCAAAATTGTCTACGAGGTTTAGTTTTTAAATTATTAAATAAAATAGTTCGCGAATTACGGAACGAGTACAAGAGGTAGACAGGGACGGCGCAACTCACCGTCCGATACAGGCGATCATGTGGGGCGCGCGACGCGATCAGCTGATTGCTGCACACGATGAGTGTAACAATCAGTGTGTGGGTGTGTGTGTGTGTGGTGTATTTATGCACGCGTATCCACACATGCACCGTACTCTCTCTCTCTCTCTCTCTCTCTCTCTCTTTCTCTCTCACTCTCTCACTCACTCACTCACTCACTCACTTATTCTTACCTTAATAATGAGATTCTTCATACTGCTGATAAATAGCAGTGCCCAGTGTGTTGCACGATAATAATCGTCGTCGACGAGACGTCGTTTCTTCAACACGCAGTCTGACACAAATAAGCGAAGTTTTTTCTTTCATCACTTTCGACACTTTTACAAATTTACTCGCGCACTTAATCACTCATGATTGATAAAAGGAGGAATTTACCAACGGTTACGGTACGAATTTAATAAACGATTAACGCATTTAATTATTAATTACACACTCGATTAAAGAAACGCGTTAACAGAACGCGATACTCGATGCAAAGCGCGCGACGCGACGACCGACGACAAGCAGGTCAGGTTAGTACTAGCGCGTAATGCTACACGTTTATGTTTGGCAGCGCTAGAGGCGCTAGTACTAACCTGACCTGCTTGTCGTCGGTCGTCGCGTCGCGCGCTTTGCATCGAGTATCGCGTTCTGTTAACGCGTTTCTTTAATCGAGTGTGTAATTAATAATTAAATGCGTTAACCGTTTATTAAATTCGTACCGTAACCGTTGGTAAATTCCTCCTTTTATCAATCGTGAGTGATTAAGTGCGCGAGTAAATTTGTAAAAGTGTCGAAAGTGATGAAAGAAAAAACATCGTGTATTTGACGATATGTCTGAAGACTGCGTGTTGAAGAAACGACGTCTCGTCGACGACGATTATTATTGTGCAACACACTGGGCACTGCTATTTATCAGCAGTATGAAGAATCTCATTATTAAGGTAAGAATAAGTGAGTGAGTGAGTGAGTGAGAGAGTGAGAGAGAAAGAGGAGAGAGAGAGAGAAAGAGAGAGAGTACGGTGCATGTGTGGATACGCGTGCATAAATACACCACACACACACACACTGATTGTTACACTCATCGTGTGCAGCAATCAGCTGATCGCGTCGCGCGCCCCACATGATCGCCTGTATCGGACGGTGAGTTGCGCCGTCCCTGTCTACCTCTTGTACTCGTTCCGTAATTCGCAAACTATTTTATTTAATAATTTAAAAACTAAGCCTCGTAGACAATTTTGGTAAAGGGAAAATCGTCTTAGAATAGACTCGACAATTTATCTTTTTAAAGACAAACGTCTGTTCAGAATCACCCTGTATATATACCCACACAGCAAAATTGATCCCGGGATAATCCTGATATTGTCCAATTTCTGTCCCGGCAGGATAAAACGTCTTATGGCTGTCCATAAGAGCTATCAGTGAGACCGTGTTCTACCAAAGATTAAAATAGGATGGTTTGAGGATATCCTATCATAACAGCGCATAGACGAGTAAAGTGCGCTTTCTGTATGACATCCCATAGATATACCAATCGACAAATTTGAAAGCAAAATCATCTCTCATAAATGGCTCGTTATTCCCTTCCTTTTACATAACTTATAAGCGTCTATACATCGTAATGACAGGATATCCTCAAATCATCCTATTTTAATCTTGGGAAGATAAAAGTCTTGCTGATAGTTCATATGGACAGCCATAAGACGTTTATGAGATATGTAAAAAAGGAGGGATAGAAAGTGCGCTTTGCTCGTCTATAATATATAAACTGTTATTATAAGATATCCTCAAACTATCCTATATTAATCTTAAATAGATCTTATTGATAATAGCTTCTATAGACAGCTATCCCAGACAACAAAAATACGTCCAAAGTACGTCTTTGGGACATCATGCCAGTTATCCCGCGATCGTAATGAGATCATCTCATAAGATGCCGATAGGTCCGTAAATATCCGCTTTTTTTACCGCAATAAGACACGTTTGCTGACGTCCTAAAGAAGTCCTTACGATAACCCAAGATTTCCATACAACATCGAGGACATTAAATATATGTCCAAAGTACATCTTTGGGATATCATATCAGTTATCCTGTGACAAGCCCAGACAGCACAGGACATCCTATGGATATTCATTTTATATCCATTTTATGCCCACACATCCATGGACATGAAATGAACATCCATCGTACATTCGATTTGAGACATCCGTTAATGGCCAATATTTGGACGTCCACAAGATGTCCGATCTTGGACATCAAAGTTTCGCGCGAGCACGCAAGGATGTGTTAGTTCGTTCGTTTACCGCTACGCGACGTGCGATGCGCTATCTTTCTCGTATTTAAGTTTTAGTTATGTGATTATATAAAGTTTGCAAAAGGTAACAAATAAGATTAAAAATATACTGTTCAATTTAATTTCTGATCTAAATCACGAGTTTCAGATATTAAATTGATTTTATAAGTCGGACAAGTAAATGTCCGGCGAATAAACGAATTTAATATAAAATAATGAGAAATTTAATATAATAAATTTAAATTTTTTCATTAAAATATTTTGTATAAAAATTATTTATACCTATTTTTAAAATATTTTTTTAATGTTCGAAACAAGTCCAATTTTAGTCCGTTTGGTCTTTAAAATGGACATTTTTGGGATGTCCAAAATAGTAACACTGGATATCCATAAAACATCCTAAAGATATTTTAGGCTCTAATCTGGATATTTTAAATACGTATGAAACGTCCAATTTGTTTATTTTTAATACGTTTTTAAGATGTCATTGTGCTGTCTGGGAGACTATCCCATTGCGATCACAGTATGATATCTCAAAGACGTACGTTGGACATATATTTAATGTCCTCGATGTTGTATGGAAATCTTGGGTTATCGTAAGGACTTCTTTAGGACGTCAGCAAACGTATCTTATTGCGGTAAAAAAAGCGGATATTTACGGACCTATCGGCATCTTATGAGATGATCTCATTACGATCGCGGGATAATTGACATGATGTCCCAAAGATGTACTTTGGACATATATTTAATGTCCTCTCTATGTCTTATGGAAATCTTGGGCCATCGTAAAGACCTTTTTAAGACGTCCGCAAGATTATCCCATTACGTAAAAAAAAGCGGACATTTACGATCCTATGGGCATCCTATGAGACGATCCTGTTACGATCGCGGGATAACTGGCATGATGTCCCAAAGACGTACTTTGGACGTATTTTTGTTGTCTGGGTATATACATATATACATACACAAAATAATATATACAAAATAATACCTTTTTTCAATTAAACTTTTTTGTGCGTTGATAATTTTTGTATTACGTTCTTTATTTGCCCGTGTATGGGCTCGTCGAGGTTGAATACTGTTTTTCAAGCGTCGGAAATCCAATTCTTGCTCAGCAATTAAATTTTTCAATTTTTCTAAAGAAAAAAATAAATAATTAAAATAAATATATATGAAATTTAGTCAACAATTACTTAAAAATGAAAAATGAAAAAAAATTCTATAATAACATTTTATCATTAACATTACCTAAAAATGTCCAAACATTTATGTTCCTCGTTTCTAATTTCTGCGTTGCAATGTTGTGAAAACTTTCCACTATATTATTAGTGCGGATAGGACAACCGTAAGTGCTAATTTTCGACGCCATATTTAACCAGGTAAGCCTCAAATAAGACAAATTGCAAAACATTTGGATGTTCACAAGAAAGTAAATCAGCTTCAGTTTGTATAATAAGCAAAGCTTCATGAAACATATCTGCTGGTAGCAACGGCAATGCCATTGTCATCGAAAGTATAGTTTTTGGAGCATGAGAAAGCTCTAATTTTCGCCATTTACGCAACACAGCCTATAACAAATAAAAAAAATATATTAATTTAATATATTTAAATTCACATATATATATATATCTCACACGCACACGCGCGCACACACACACACACACACACACATACACACACATATATATGTATAAGGTCATACCTGATTGAAATGGAACCAACATCCACTTAATTTCGCTTTGGGAAACTTATTACTCAGTGACTTGATTGCAGCCATTTCATAATCACTCATTATAAATTCAACATTTTGTTCTAATTGTGGTACCAGCTGTTTAATTTTATCCCACAAAGCATCATAAAAAGTGGTTGTACGAACATCACACATTATAAATAAAGTTGCAATGCCCTGGATAGATTGTTATTTATTATTTTTTGGAATTAAATAAATATGAAATTAAATAAATATCTTACCGTATCCATATACCGTATGTACTGAATAAAGCTGTGCAATGTGTGGTATGCGAGGAAGAATCTTGAAAATGCAACAATTTTTTTTATATTTTTATTTCAAACTATATCATATGCAAGAATAGTTTTATAATATAAATATTGCAATATAAATTTTATTAATTGTAATAAAATATCAATAGAAAACAGTCAGACTTACAGAAAATGTTCCATCCACATAGATTTCAGTAGCTGATGATAAACCTTCTAACAAATCAGTAGTTGATAAAATGATTGCTACTTTGTCATTAAAAATTACACTCCCTTGATAAATATTTCTTAGTGTATCAGAATTTTCGAAAATATCACGTAATGATGCCAATGTCTTGGGTACAGATGGTCTGACTTTAACGCGTTCACGATGCATGGAACATCTCATAGTTGAAAAACTCAAATATTGTCCAGCATTTGGATTACTAAAAACAGAAAAGACTAAAAATAATACAATATAAATATAAGTATAAGTACACTAACAATGAATATTATCGACATTATTGACTAAAAGCGATTTTGATTTGCATTTATCCTATTCTCTTAAATTTTTCATAAGTATGGTAATATTTATTTTTCTTTGTGCAGGCTTTAGTTTGCTAATCAGAAAGCAAATTAAGGCACATACTCAAATGCCAAAATGAAAAAAAATTTCTTATAATTTATATTAAGCAATAACTCAAACGAAAGATCTCATCAAGATTCAGAATATATATGTGTATATATACAGGGTGTATAAAAAAGGTCGGAACCCTTGAATATTTCGAAAAATATAAGTTTTATCAAAAAATGTTTCAGACAAAAGTTGTAGGGTTTAAAAAGTTCTATTTACTGGCAATATCATTTTGACCTTGAAGAGTCACTGGAAGGTCACGTGAAGGTCACTTCAATTTTTTTAAATGGAACACCCTATATATTTTTGCACATTCTTGTAGCTTATCTCGAGAGCTTTCCAAAACACTATAATTAAGTATCTTTTCGTTAAGTACTTTTTGAGTTATAAGGCTTGAAATAATTTCTTAATTTTACATAAACCGTAAAATATCTTGTAAAATATTCATTTTTCAATTATCTTACCTCAATACTTTTACGTACAAAATAATGAGAGGAATCAATTGGTGTAAAGAAAATACATAGTTGTTTTGAAGAAAAAATATGTAATTTGCAATTAACAATTCCATATTTTTTCTTAAAAACAACTATGTATTTTCTTTACACCAATTGATTTCTCTCATTATTTTGTACGTAAAAGTATTGAGGTAAGATAATTGAAAAATGAATATTTTACAAGATATTTTACGGTTTATGTAAAATTAAGAAATTATTTCAAGCCTTATAACTCAAAAAGTACTTAACGAAAAGATACTTAATTATAGTGTTTTGGAAAGCTCTCGAGATAAGCTATAAGAATGTGCAAAAATATATAGGGTATTCCATTTAAAAAAATTGAAGTGACCTTCACGTGACCTTCCAGTGACTCTTCAAGGTCAAAATGATATTGCCAGTAAATAGAACTTTTTAAACCCTACAACTTTTGTCTGAAACATTTTTTGATAAAACTTATATTTTTCGAAATATTCAAGGGTTCCGACCTTTTTTATACACCCTGTATATATATATATATATATATATATATATATATATATATATATTTTGTGAACTACATGATGCAATTTCAGATTATTAAAGCTGTGAATATAGGTATATATATAGTAAAGGTACACAATAGCAAACACATTCATTAGAAAAAGACAGACACCCAAATAAATTCTTGCTATCCTTTTTCCTCAGGAGGATACCTCTACTTCGGCTTTATCGCCTTATAAGCAATCTATGTTAATATGTCTATGTGTAACAGATAATGAATGTGAAAAAAATGCATCTACAAATGTGAAAGTTATAAATATACTACAAATAGTGGAAAGATCTGAAAATATATCAAATAGTACATCCAAATATTTTAACTGCAACAAATTGTATTGCGAGCGCGTCCTTAAAAAAACCACAGTTAGTAACTATTTTATCTGGTGAATTAAATAAGAACAAAATAATTTAATAATGAATAATAATATCTACAATTCTCTCATTAAAAATAATTGTAACATAATATAAAATTATTAACATTTCAGAAGTAATTACTAATTATGTTGATTGAAATAAAAAAGCAAAATACATAAATATTAGCTTTATTAAAAAGAGGACTTAAATAAAGGGTGGTAAGAACATAACTGCTGTAGCAAATAAAATAATGAAATTTTTATATTCTTTTAATATAGCCAAAGTTTTCTGTTTTATGTACAAATATTTATAAACAATAAACGTAATCGAAAATGTTCATTAATCTTGGATGTAGTAAGTGGAGAGCAGATATATGTGACATACAGAAGATGCCAATAATGCCTTAACTATGAATGCCTTAATTATGAAATGGTTCGGGGGCAGTAATAACTAGACGCATCACATTAAGCTATTCATGCATGACTGTTAGTTCAAAAAGGTTACACTATGTATTATATTATATGTATTTATAGTATACTTTATTATTTCCTTTTTAGT
The DNA here is from genome assembly GCA_023638675.1 of Camponotus pennsylvanicus. NCBI lineage: Eukaryota > Metazoa > Arthropoda > Insecta > Hymenoptera > Formicidae > Camponotus > Camponotus pennsylvanicus. Next base: position 47,119 of record JALHBL010001416.1, read on the forward strand.
CACATATGCAGTATAATCTTTTGCAAATTTCAATTCTAAAATGCCGGTTCTTTTTTGAACTAACAGTAATGATGCATGAATTTCATATGTTAGGCATTATTAATGCCTTCTGTACACATATATACAAGTAATGCATGTGTAAAATATTTTTACCTTCTGCATACTGAATCAAATATTTCCTTGAAATCCATACAAGTCTCGCGAGAAAGTTTCAGCATTTTTTCTTTCATTTCATGTTGTAACGCAATTAATGGTGATTTTGCATGATTATGCATTTCCAAAATTTGTACATTGTCATTTTCAACGCTTATTGCACCTCGACATTTGGTTGTTCGGCGTGTATTGCATCGAAAAATATAGTCAGAGCGTTTATCCTTGGAATAGACATAATCATCATATACGTAAAGAAGTGATCCTTTCTTTTTTCCACATATGACTTCCAATTGTGAGAAAGAAATAATTTTCTAATTATGTACATATAATTATATTATAATTAAAAATTGTACATATAATTATATTATAATTAAAAATTTCGATTCAGTCAATTTTGTTAGAATAAGAATGTAGATTTTTTAGCTAAGTAAAGCTCTAGCTCTATTTAAGTAAGCTCTATTTAATACTTTAATTACACATATTAACAGCAAAAACTTTTTCCTTTTCATTGTGGATACTTACATTAGTAGCCATTGCATAGACAAAAGAACGTACAGCAAGAAAATGATGTTACTTCTTGCGAACCTTTTTATAATATTTACAAAGACAGTTTAGGAGATAAAGAGAACGAAACGAGCAAAATTATTACAACAGAGCTTGATTAAAACGACACGAGCATAACTGATACGAGCAGAAACGAAGTCAAAATGTTGTCTTTCTTCTCTTTTGCCGCGAAAACCGCGAGCACGAAAATGGCTGTGTTGAGAGAACAGTTTACTTTGCAACTGTTGTAAAATTCGAAAATCTAATTGGTGTGTTCTCTTTAGCCAAAATTTATAACATACATTAATCAGATTCATGGATTTTACAGCAGTTGTAAAGCATCTCTGCTGAACGTGACCAATGTTTGTATGTACAATCAGAATAGAAAAGCACTTTTTTCAATAATTTTTCGAATGGATCAAAACTGTGTAACAATTTGTTTGTTTCTTGGATAAAATAAGTAATGGACGAATCGTTTAACAATTTTAGTCTATAAGGATGAAAAAGAAAAACAACACGAGCAAAATTACTACAACACGAGCAAAATTATTACAACACGAGCTAATCAATACGACCGATACAACATGAGCAGTAACGAAATTAAAATGATTCTTTTCCTTTGTCGCGATAATCATAGACATAAGAATATGTAGATGGAATTTAATAGTATAAGCTCTATGGAATTTAAGGAGCGGCATTCATAGGTCGGTGTATTCACAGTCCGATTTAAGACTCGTCTACACGACAAGGCATAAGACAGCGCAAAAGCGTAACATAGGCGCAAGAGAACTGGTTTCGTAGTGGCGCAGCGCAGCGGCGTAATGAAAATAAATTAATTTTATTTTCTACTCTTACGCCTACGTTACGCTTTTGTGCTGTCTTAAGGCCATCGCACATGAATTTCCGTAACCATAAGCATAAGACGTAACGTAAGAATTAGCAAAGGAATGAGAATATAGAACAATTCAACCAATCATAAAACATCCATAAGATATTGTCCGTAATCTTATGGATGTTCTGATTGGTTGAATTGTTCTATATTCTCATTCATTGGCTAATTCTTACGTCACGTCTTATGCTTATGGTTACGGAAATTCATGTGCGATGGCCTTTATGCCTTGTCGTGTAGACGAGCCTAACCAGTTCTCTTGCGCTTGCGCCTACGCTTTTGCGCTGTCTTATGCCTTGTCGTGTAGACGAGCCTAAAGACTTAAGGCATAAAACATAGTCTTAAAATTATAAGGCAGCCATTCTGCTCAGGCTCAAGGCCAACTCTATAAAACAAGACTAGAAAACTAAAATAATAAGTAGCACTATTAAAAAAAAAAAAAAGGAACGCCTCAACTCTGTGCAGTGACTGAACGCATCAATACTCGCCTCTTTCCAATAACCCTAAGGCCGGGTCTACAATAGGCAATTTAAGCCTTAAGAGATTGACCAATCACAGTCAAGTATGAAGAGAATATTCGACTGTGATTGGTCAATTTTTTAAGGCTTAGGGCTTAAATTATCTATTGTAGATCGGGACTAAGATATATAACGCTATATCTCTCCTAAAAAAAAATACTAAAATCATATATATATCAGAATATAAATAGTCTGAAAAGACAAGAACTAGTTGATGGTGTATGGGGAGTATTCCTACGACCGGGGTGGTGTTCGGACCTACAACCGCTCTCACTTCCCGAAGAGAGGCAGAGGCGCTCTTCGGTACAGTGATCGACACGGAAATCCTACGACGAACCATATTCTCTAAGTCGCTCTCACGTTTCGAAGAGAGGCATAGGCGCTCTTCGTCTCAGTGATCGACAGATTTAACCTACGATAAACTCTATCCCCACAAAATATAGTCCTTTCCTTTGTTCCCTTGTTCCTGTATCCCCTTCTCTAGATTCCTTTGTCTCAAATCTTAATCCTACGACGAAATCTTGAATATCTGGCAGTATGAGCGGCAATTAAATCAGCTCCTTGCCATACAAAATTAAGAAGAAGAAGAAGAAGATGGTGTATGGGAGACCTTGTGTAACCCGCAGCCAAAAAGATATAGAATAGAATAGAATGCAAAAGTCTGTGCGCCCCGCTTTATGGCATGGATAAACGAGCCATCATTATACAGATCCTATCTCAATCGGGCTGTGAATACACCGACCTAATGAATGCCGCTCCTTAAATTCCATCTACATATTCTTATGTCTATGATTATCGCGACAAAGGAGAAGAACATCGCCATTTTAATTTCGTTTCTGCTCATGTTGTATCGGCCGTGTTGACCAGCTCGTGTTGTAAATTTGCTCATGTTGTAATAATTTTGCTCGTATTGTAGTAATTTCGCTCGTGTTGTTTTTCTCTTCATATTCTAAATTGTCTAACTTAATATCCTAAAGAAGTTTGTAGGAAGTAATTTTGCCGTACACTTTTTTTTCTGATTCCTGAATCGTTACAATGTAAGTACAACGCAATAAAAAAAAAGGAATTTGCTGTATATGCTTGAACGTAAAGATTGTCATAACAGTTTCCGACGGAATTGTAAGTCGATCTCGGGAGTTAGTGCACAAGAATTGATGTAAACGTATGTCGCATCAAAATCACATGCAACGTGGATGTAAATGGTATACATTAATTTCCGATTTACGTTTGCGATTACGTCGGAAAATTACAACAGGAGTAGAAAAAGGTGCTTTGCAAAATTTACTGTTGTAACATTAGTAAATCTGATTGGCATATGCTTTTAGATTCAGCCAAAATTAAGAGCACATATATAAGTATATATATATATATATATATATATATATATACTAGATATATATACTAGATATATATATATATATATACTAGAAATTATAGTTTGATTATCAAAAGAAGCATGAGCTGAAATGAATGATCATTTAAGCATCATAATAATAAACAGAAAAAATTTTGATTGCAATGTTATATGACAGTAAAATTATAAGTTGCCAATATACATAGTTTAAGTATGCAATTAAAGTATTACATTTATATGCATGTGCTAGAAAGTATATATTTTTCTAACAAAATTGCTTTAGGTAGAAATTTGCGATATAAATTATTTGAGACATTTGGCTTCCTACAGATAGATCGATGCCTCTACTATATTGTAATTATATTTGTAAAAGAAAATTCATATTACCTCATTATAATCATTTAATCTATTATACATATCATACAATTACAATTATTTTGACAAGAAAAATCATATGAGCGTAAAATATTTTTTTGTATTTATGTATACTGCATAATCTTAAAAAACCTTTTCCATATGTGTGATATTAAAGAAATATATGCCAAAAGAATGTTTTCTACATTAAGTATTTGCAAGTATATTCAATAAGTAGTTCAATAATTAGTTTCATAATTCTAACAGACATATTTATGTTTGACAAATCTCTCCTCTATCTACTAAACTTGTGAAAATTTTATTAACTTCAATATTATTTATGATTAATGTGTTTCATTTTTCTCAAAATTTTTTTATATTAATGTTTTTTCATTAATATTTTCTAGATGAACAAAATACCTGGAAAGCAGCCTGGTACAACAGTTTATGTGTACAATGACTACACTTATAACAAAGATTCCCGCAATAATCATATTTTACGATGCAGCACTCGTCGTTCTTCAAGATGTCCTGGTACTATAATCATTGATAAGAATGGCGCAATATGTTTACATCAAGAACATAATCATACTAAGCCACAATGGAAAATACAACAATCTGCAATGATATTAGAAATGTTACAACTTTGCCGAGAGACATCTTTGCCTCTAAAAGAAATATTCGACAGTGTCTGTAGAAAGTAAGTACATATTCTTTAGTTTTTCTTACACTATAATTATTAATTGCAAATTAATAAATGTTTAAATAAACGTGCAAATTTATAAATGTTTTTGTATGTATATATGTATGTATGTATGTATATATGTATATATGTATATATGTACACACTACGTACACAATTATTATCTTATATATTTTTTTTTATATATATTATTTTAATTTTTTGATATAATTGTAAAACATGTATATAAAATATTTATAATTATTTGAATATTTTATATTTATCAAAATAGTTTTTAAATTCAGTTGTCAATTGATAAGTATATTAATTACAATTTACAATCTAACATATATTATTATGCTGAAAAACACTATAATCGCTTGAAGAAAGTTATTTTTTATATGATAATTCAGATAAAATAAAATAGTCATGTCTGTCTTTAAGTCATTGTAGTGTTTTCCAGCAAAATACATATTAAAATAAATCAAACTTATATGTTTATGACTTATGACATATAAACTGAAGTTCTACTATTTATCATTTTAATGAATTATACTTACAACTTCAACTATAAAAATATTTCTTTCTTTTTAAATTAATGTCAAATTCTTCTAGGGTATTGACAATTTTTATAGTAAATATTTTCTGTAATTCATCTTTAGTTTGATTTCTTAATTCAGTTTCTTGATAGATTTCTTGAGAAATATTTTTATTAAGAATTGCAATTTTTTCTCATTATGATCTGGTTTTGCCGTACCATTTTATTTTGTTTTGTTATAAGTTTCAATGCAGCTACAAAATATAATCTAAAATGTTTAACACTATTATGCTTGTTTAATATATTATTAAATGTGTATATTCGTTAAATATTATTTAAGTTTAAATTTTATTTTTAAAACAAGTTATATAAAAATATTAAAATATTATCAAACTTTAATTTAAAATTAACATATCAACTTAAGATATTCTACGTATTATAAAGAAGTTGAGACATAATATAGAAAATACCTACTTGCAAAATTATCTACATTAAGTGTCCCTTTTTGTTGCGGATCAGATTGTGACCTATTATTTCTATTTTTAGCAGTTTCATCGGTGATCTCTGCAAAAATGACATTTATGCATATTAATTTGAATATTCCAAAATCATTTTTTATTATATATATATATTTTTTATTATATATATATATATATATATATATATATATATATGAGTAATATGTTTCTCTTACCTCTTAGAATGTTTTAAACAGAGATCTACGTACGCCGTCCATATTTAATGTTTCGAAAGTTCTTTGCTAACTATATATATATATATATATATATATATATATATATATATATATACTTCATTGTATTTTGTAATAAACTAAGATTCTCAATAAAGAAGTATAAGAGATAAGTAAAATTAAAATTAATAAAAAAACTAGAGTTAAAAATACATATCTTTAAAATTTTAAACAAAAGCAGTTTGGTTAACATTTAAAATTTCTTTTCTCTTCTTTTTGTTACTGCTTATGCAGATAGAAACGCAACATTTTTCTATTTTTTTATTTTTAATGTACAGATTTAATTAATAAAATCAATCGTTGAGCTCTTACATTCACAGACAGAGGAGAGAATAAATCAGCATTTATACTGTTTCACGTCCTCAAAAATATCTTAAAAATTATCATTCTTTCTTACACAAGCATTAATCTTATTTATCTTTTTATCTTATTTTATTCTCTTTCATTCAGTTTTTTTCTAACAGTACTGTTGTGAGTGACGAAAATTATAATTGAATCCTTTTTTATGTCTAAAAAAATCTTAAAATGCCTATCATTTTTCTGTTCTCTAATCTCCGTGAAATTTCCATGATTCATGAATTCAAGAATCCGTCCCCTGCAACTTGATCAAGGAGCATAGGGCGCGGATGTTCGGGCGATTTCTCGAGTCGCGCGCGGAGCACCGCTGCGAGTGCGCGCTGAAGTGAGATAGCAACATTTCTTGAGGAGACCCGATTCATTCGTCAATTCATTGATCAAAATCAACTTTTTACTTTTCAAGAAAATATTCTTAAAAAGCATTAATAGATATTCTGCATTAGAGCGGCATTAATATTATAGATCAATATATTGTAGATCAAAGTGTTGTCTAAATTTCAAAGTCATGACAGTCATTTATTGGTCATTCATTTGTATCATGATGATCATAAATATGATAACCAATAGATCATAATGTGATTATGACTCCACTCATATCACTTGGCATGTGTGAAATTAATATGCATAAAAATGTTATAATAGTGAAATCTACATATATAATAAAGTCCTTTAAATAATAATATAATTATTAGTAGATAATGTTATTATATATAAATGTATTTTATGAACATTGTTTCACGGAATTTCACTCTTATCTTACATAACATTTAATTCTACATTTTCTGCCAATTAATTTTTTATACGTGTCAGAGTTGAATTTATAAATATAAAGTTATAGAACTTAATTTTATATAGTTAAAGACAAGAAATATTAATTTTATTATGCTTTTAAAAAAGCTTTCTTCAATACTTTCCATTTGAGATTTTTAATTATTTCATTTGATTCTGCTCTTCATAATAATCAGTATAATGTATAGTTTTCATCTTTTTCATGAACTTTAGAAATAAATAATTATCCCTTGGCTAATATAATTTATAATTGTTGCTTGTAAATTTAATATGCAGGTATCCTGAAGAAGCCATAACATTGTCATATGCTACAGTAAGATGTACATTGTACCGCGAGCGAATTAAACTTCGCCCAAGTTTGCCAAAAGATATGGAGACTCTGGCTGCCAGTTTATTAACATATGTACCTCTTGAAGGATTTTATAAAGGCAGTGTTACTTGTAAAAATGGAAAAATAGAATTAATATTTACAACTGATACACTCTTACATGAATTAGGAAAGTCAACGGAACTTTATGTAGATGGAACATTTAATGTAAGCTCATGTGTAGTAGATTATATACTTATTTTTCTATATTTTTAGATTATTTTTCAGCTGGCCACATAAATCGATATAGGAATTATTTTGTGTTTATTGCTCTTTGGATTATAAATAAACACAGAATGATACTTGTGTCGACCTGTCTTATAGCTGAAAAATAATCTTAGCTAAAATAATGTAATATGTGATATAAATGAGATTCTTTCTGTTTTCAGATTATTCCACGTGTGCCACTAATGAGTCAAATGTATACTATTCATATCCGATACATAAACGTAGTAAGTATAATATTGTAACCATACAGCATTGTAAAAAATTTTGTTATCATTAGAATGAAAAATCATAAGTACAATGTATATATATATATATACATACATATATATATATATATATATATATACACGGTGAGTCATTTTAATCTGTAATCCTAATTATCTCGTTGGCAAAGCATGACAGAGAAAAAATTTTCCCACAAAAGTTATTTGTTTCTTTGGGGGCCATAAGATGGCACCATTGGTTTGACCTTGAAGAGACATTTGAAGGTCACGTGAAGGTCACCTTCAATTTCTTAAATCGAACCTACATTTTCTCATTACATATTCTTGTAGCTTATCTCAAGAGCTTTCCAAAACACTATAATTAAGTATTTTTTCATTAAGTACTTTTCGAGTTATGAGGCTTGAAATCATTTCTTAATTTTACATAAACCATAAAATATCTTATAAAATATTCATTTTCCGATTATCTTACCTTAATACTTTTACGTACAAAATAATGAGAGGAATCAATTGGTGTAAAGAAAACACATAGTTGTTTTTAAGAAAAAATATGGAATTGTTAATTGCAAATTACTTTTTTTTTCAAAACAACTATGTGTTTTCTTTACACCAATTGATTCCTCTCATTATTTTGTACATAAAAGTATTAAAGTAAGATAATCGAAAAATGAATATTTTACAAGTCATTTTACGGTTTATGTAAAATTAAGAAATGATTTCAAGTCTCATAACTCGAAAAGTACTTATTGAAAAAATACTTAATTATAGTGTTTTGGAAAGCTCTCGAGATAAGCTACAAGAATATGTAATGAGAAAATGTAGGTTCCATTTAAGAAATTGAAAGTGACCTTCACGTGACCTTCAAATGACTCTTCAAGGTCAAACCAATGGTGCCATCTTATGGCCCCCAAAAAAACAAACAACTTTTGTGGGGAAACTTTTTCTCTGTCATGCTTTGCCAACGAGATAATTGGGATTATAGATTAAAATGACACCGTGTATATATATATACATACAGGGTGTTTAATATGACGGTTCGCACGATTTTTTAGATATTTCGGACAATTTAAGAAAAATTTATATAGTGAATTAAGTAATGTTTTTTTGAGGAAGCTATCACATGCAATAAAAAAAAATTGAACAAAATTTTTTCATAAAAAATCAATGTCACTTAATTTTTTAAACAGCATCCCCAATTTTTTAAACGATATGCAATTTTTTCAAATTATAGAAGATGAATTAAACGTACTATCAGTATAACTTATTTATATTGAATGTCAAGTTTGTATCATTATTTTAAACACTTATAAGCTCTAATTAAAGAAATATGTTAATTATATTTCTTTAAACATCTAAAAAAATAGTAGACAAGTAAGAAAATGTATCAAATAAAAGTTTTTTAAATTAATTAATAGAATTACTAGAATTAATAGAAAACGATGATATAATAAAAAATAGAATACAATAAAATTTTAAATAAAATTTTTATTTAAAAAATTGAGTGATTTCTACATGATCTTGACACTTACATCTAGAATCAAACAAATATTACTATGTCATGTGCCTTTTGCAATTTTGCAATTTTTATTTTTATTTTTTGATGTAATGCGTGTTTAACAGAGATAATAGCTTGTAACATTTTAAATGTCTCCTATTCTGCATATATATACAATACCCTTCATTAATTCGTTCCTAGGCGCGGCAAGATAAACGATAGAATTCTATCGTGAAAAAAATAAGTAAGTAAACAGCATTATTCTGTTATAAAAACATATACTATATAGAATTTTATCGTTTCCTTTATCGCGCCTAGGAACGAATTTATGAAGGGTATTGTACACGCAGCGGCAGGAATGGTGTCCCGGTATGTATGTGTGGACGGCCGACGTCATACGCACACACGCGAAGCGCGCACGTAGCCAAGAATTTATTACTTCATTAAATTTTATCTTTTTATATAATTTAATTATTATTTAATTTAATAGAATGAATGCCGACCTTTAGTGCACGCGATTAAGCCGCATTTCTTAAAGAAAGAAAAGAAAAGTACGCATATCGATACTAGAGCGCGCGAGACGCGTATAGAGACAGCGCGGTGTCCCGCGCGGTATATAGCTGTCTCGCTCGCACTCTCTCGTTCGAGCGCCGAGCGAGAGAGACGGCTATCGGACACCTCTAACTCGGTATCACGTCTTATAGTGCTTTCTCTCTCGCTCTTGTGCCGTGCGCGAAGGACGCAACATCGGAATGCCCTCCCACTACTCTACCCCCACTTTCTCTCTCGCTGCCCGGCTCGCGTACATGCGCGCTTCGCTTGTGTGAGTGTGACGTCAGTGAGCGTCACACAAGCATACCGGAACACCATTCCTGCCGGTGCGTGTACATGAAAAGGAGGTGCATCAAAAAGTTATTTTTTTGAGTTGATACATGCTTATAAATCTCTGCTTTTACTTTTTGAGTAACAATAATACTCGACAATATTTGAGAAATAATAATACTTTGACAATTTGTTATATCAATAATTCAGATTTTATATTATTATTGTCTCCTATATGGAATAATTTAAATATTATTTTATCTTAATAATACACTGATCAACAGGACTATCACTACATTATTTATATATTACAGTATTTTATATCAAAATTTCGTACACACACATACACACACACACGTGTGCGCACGCATTAATGCAACTTAAATAACTTCGATATACCGCCGTAATTCCATGAAAAATAACCATATAAATCATATCATTTTTTAATTTGCAAGGAAAAGCTTATATTTTATGATGGTTATCATATTTGCGAAAAAAATTCTTTCCAACCCACACAGAGCATTAAATTATACATTTTTTGTTGGAAATGTAACATGTCCTTAGTTTTGAAAAAACGGCAGGAGGAAGGAAGAATAAATTCAAAATCTAGTAAATACTTTTTTATATGCATACCTTACTTTTTAGAATGAGTTTTCAAATAAAATTTTTCACGGAATTATATTTATCTGAAGTGCGAAATTTTCATATGAATTTACTTTAGCGATAATTTTGTTGCAGTTATATTTATAAATATATATATTTTCTTTTTTAAGGGTGTTGCTACGATTTTCATTCTGTGTGAATGTCGCTCTAGTGATATGTATAAAGCTATATGGAAAAAAATTGTAGAATTAGTACCAACACTTGAAAAAAATGTCAAGTTTTTAATGAGCGATTATGAGATGGCTGCCATGAAAGTGATGAGCGAACAATTTCCGAGGCACATGGATGTTGGTTTCACTTTAATCAGGTATGGTAGTTTATTAAATTATTATTAATAAATAAATATCATATATATATATATATATATGTATATATATATGTATATATATATATATATATATGTATATATATGTATATATATATATATATATATATACATACACATTATATATTTTATTATATTACAAATTGCAAGTTCGATTGTGGTTGGGATAACCAATTGGATTAACTAATCAGAGCAAAGCAATTTGCTGGCCGGCTGTTCTGATTGGTCAATCAAACCGCAACCAAACCCGCAATTTATAATGTAATCCAAGCTTTAGAGGTTACGGCAAAAAATACACGAACATACTTTTACAGGCACTCGCGTTATTGGAGACGATTAGGATTAACAGATGCACCAAGAAATGTTTTGTCTATGGCTATGACCATGGCATTAATTCCTTCTGATTGTTTTGAAAAAGCATTTTCTCTCATACAACTGGAAGCTAATCAGATTTCTACTGAATATCCTGCTATTTGTGATTTTTTAAATTATATACATAAAACTTGGCTACCATTAGCATCAAAAGTTAGTGTTTATGATTGTCCCGTGAGGACCAACAATATAACAGAAAGTTTTCATAATATAGTGGGAAAAAGATTTAGAAGAGGAAATATTTGGAACTTCTTAGGTAATGTTATTATTAATTATTTCTTCTCGCTTCACATAATAAAATGAACAAGTTTTATACATTTTGCTTACAGATAATCTACAGAAAATAATTGTCGATGAAGAAATAAAACTAAAACGTTTCCAGGCAGGCGAGAATATTGCATGTCGTACTAATATTAAAAATAAAAAGCGTGACCATAAAATACTAGAAATTCAAAGAAATTTTGCAACTGGCAGGTTAGTAATAAACTTGTGTTAAAATCTATATAGAATAAGTTTTTATGTAAATGTTAATTAATTTTGTATGCGTCGCGTGCATAGGTGCACGCATGCTTCTGAGTGTATATATATATACAGGGTGATTCTTAACAAACGTTTGTCTTTAAAATATCAAATTCTTGAATGAATTCTAAAACGATTTTCCCTCTTACAAAATTTTGCCCGGAGCTTTTTAAACTATAAAGGAAAATAGTTAACTACTTACGGAACGAGTACAAGAGGTAAGCAGGGACGGCGCGATATAGGCGATTACGTGAAGCACTCGCCGCGATCAGCTGATTGCTATTGCGGTGACTGTAACAATCAGTGTGTGTGTGAGAATGTGTACGCGCGCGCGCGCGCGCGCGCACACACACACACACACACACACACACACTGAGTGTTACAGTCATCGCGAATAGCAATCAGCTGATCGCGGCGAGTGCTTCACGTTATCGCCTATATCGCGCCGTCCCTCGTCCCTGCCTACCTCTTGTACTCGTTCCGTAAGTAGTTAACTATTCCTTTATAGTTTAAAAACTAAGCTCCGGGCAAAATTTTGCAAGAGGAAAAATTGTCTTAGAATTCATTCAAGAATTTGATATTTTAAAGACAAACGTTTGTTCAGAATCACCCTGTTTGCATTTTTATACTTCTTTATAAATGGTATGTTAAATTGTACTTTTTATCATTTGCAGGATAAGTCTTCAATGCTTTTTACATATGTTCAGTGACGGATGTGAAAATTTCTTTTTGAAAGATAAATTAATTTCCAAAGGTATGTCTCTACTCTCAATAGTAAATAATATTTAAAATAATAGTCAAGTTAACACAAAATTTTAATACAAAATTAACCCATTAACGCCGGGAGGACACGATTTCGACGTCCAAATTCAAATCGCTGCCGCGTCTCGAATTTGAACGGAAAAAATTTGAAATCACTATATCTTATGTTTTGAGGGTCGCTTTTTCCAATGGTGATGACAAAAAGTCCCTCCGAAACAGTTTTATCGTGAAAAAATGAAAAATAACCTGAAAAATCGTGATTTTTCGAGTGTACTTTTTTTCCAAAAGTGAGTTTTCGTTTCCTTATCAATTTTTTATTTGATTAAAAACGGTCTAAATCGTGACCTCGAGTCCTAAACTAAAGATAACCAGCGTTATAAATTTTTTTTTTATTTTCAATAAAACAAAATGGCGGCCGGAATGAGAAAATTTTTGTTTAAACTTCACGAATTTTTTTCTCGAAAACGAGACTAGGAAAAATTTTGTAAAAATAAAAATGTCTTAAAATTAGTCAAAGAATGCTCTCAAATTTTTTCAGAATTTTTGGAAAAAATTTTTAATTTTTTGAAAAATCGTGAAATCGAAATTTTCAAAAAATCATCAAAAAATTTTGAAAAAATTCAAGAATGTTTTGTGACTAATTCTAAGACATTTTTGTTCTTACGAAATTTTCAATAAAGTCCATAGTTATCGAAAAAAAAATTCGTGAAATTAAAATGAGTTCGAACTCATTTTAACTTCACTTATAACGCTGGTTATCTTTAGTTTAGGACTCGAGGTCACGATTTAGACCGTTTTTAATCAAATAAAAAATTGATAAGGAAACGAAAACTCACTTTTGGAAAAAAAGTACACTCGAAAAATCACGATTTTTCAGGTTATTTTTCATTTTTTCACGATAAAACTGTTTCGGAGGGACTTTTTGTCATCACCATTGGAAAGAGCGACCCTCAAAACATAAGATATAGTGATTTCAAATTTTTTCCGTTCAAATTCGAGACGCGGCAGCGATTTGAATTTGGACGTCGAAATCGTGTCCTCCCGGCGTTAATGGGTTAATACAAATATGATAATGTACAAATATTTATAAACGATGCATTCGGTCGAAAAATGTTTATAAATCATAAAATTATTGAATACATGATGGTATATTTAGTATATGGTATATTTAAAATATATAAAATATTTTTAAATCAGATATAATTTTGTGCGAATTTAAGTGAATATCTATTTCAAATCCTGATGTTAGTTTATTTCTTGCAATATATAGACTAGGAATCCTAGTCTATGTTATTAAAAAATTAAATACATTTTTCAATTAAATATGAATCTTAAATATTTCGTTTTGCAACGGTTATTAATACGGAATAAGAATTTTTTGTTTTTCATTTTTCACTTTTTCTTATAAAAATTCTATTTATTATAAAAATTAATATTAATTTTATTTATTTCAGTCATTGAAGATGACGGTCAAGTATGTACATCTGATGGATAAGATGTGGCTTCCAAAACAAAATCAATTACATCGTGTAATAGTACTACCAGTAATATTGATGCAAACATAGTAAAGAGAAAAGATACAATACAAGAAGAATTACTTAATTATGAAGATGAGAACGATGCATGTAAAATGTTATTTGTAAAAGGTTCAAAAAGAATCCAACAAACGAAAAGACCAAAAATAAAAAGAAGAAAAAACCTGTTAGTTACCGATAAAGGTAATGCATTTTATTGTTATTTATAAATTTCACATTCTTTAAATCTAGTAATATTACGTAGTACTTATTATTGAGTTATTTAAAATCACTTTCTTGATTTTCAATAATACACATAGCTTTTATAAAAAACAAACTCGGATTATACTCGGATATGTAGATACGTAAAATATTTCTGAATCTTGTTTTTTTGTATTTATGACTAATAAATTCAGTTTTTGTATATATAAAAAAAATATATTAAAAAGAATAAGTTTCTAAATATTATTCATATTCTTGAATTACTTTTTAAAAAAATAAATTTGAATTTTTATAATTTATTTTACTATATTTAAAATTTTTCATTATATACTAATTATTGCATATTGCATTATCTTTTATTAATAGAAAACCCTCACAATGAAGATGGAAATAAAATTTATGGAAACATGGATGAGCGGAATATTGCAGCGATGGAGTTACTAAAATTGGTTTTACATAGAATTGATCAAAAATTGAAGAAAAATGGACGCCAGGCATTACAAGAGTTAGAAAATTCAAACTCACAAATTTAATAAAAACAATTTGAATATTCCTACTTCTTCCTACGAAGATTAAATACAGCAATACGCAAGGTAATCTTATTACTATTTAGCGGTACACAGCTACTGTAAATTATAGTCAAAATTAATTTTCTTCATACATATATAAACAATATTATAAATTTTACTTCCTCCTTTTTTCACAGATGTTGCATTCATATATGAGGTGCCGGATGATGATTATGGATATTGGTATTCGGATAACAATAATGCTGAAGAATTTCCATTCCACCCTGTAAATTGGGATCTTCAAAACAGTCAAGATGTATCAAAAGAGAAACCTTCCGAAGACATTTGCATGCTGTGTTTTACCAATGAGCGAACGCACATTTTTGTACCCTGTGCTCATCTTGCCTGTTGCAGTGAATGCATCGAACGTTTGGAACATAATCGATGTCCGGTATGCAATACTATTTATGAAAAATACCTTAAAGTTAGAAAACCATAAGAAGCTGTTTGCTTTAAGCAATCTTTTAAAGACGCAATCTGAAAATTTTTAACATAAGACAATATTTTTTAGATTGTTCTGTTTCTATTATAATATTCATATTTGCGTAATTATATTTACATAATTCACTTATATAAAAAGTATAAATAAATTCAGAAATATGAATATTACAATAGAATATCAATAAAAATAAATTATAATTGAATAATATGTAATAGAATATCAATTACACTTACACAATTATACTTATATAATTTATCTTTATAAGCACAGTTACTGTGGCAGTGTCCACACGAGTTTAAATTTGTTACTTTTGATAATATGTAATTGTTATCAAATAGTCTAAAAAAAAGACCAAAGCTAATATTATAAATGTGAATTTGTTGTATCTTCTCATTGCAAAGAATGCATATATTTTTATTTCGTTATGTTTGAAATTTTTATTTTTTTTTAGCTGTAAATTAATAGAGAGTAGAAGACAGTTTTCTTTTCATCTCTTATTTTATTTTTATAATGATTAGTTTATTAATGATTAACATAATCAGTACCTTTTAAAATGTTTAAGTAGATTATAAAATCGTTTATGCGTAATATATGTAGCTACTTGTAACTAAATATGTAGATTATACCGTGTATGCAAGAGGTATATGATACCAAAGATACAATTTGATAGTTTTCTTATATATATATATATATTTATATGTACATGTATAAACTTACAATGCACTGCAATGTGATATTATTTTTATACAAATTTTATATATGCATATAGATGATGTAATATGACACACATTTTTTTAAAAAGTTCAATAAAGATATAAATTATAATTCAACAAACAAAAAACGTGTTTTAATACAAAAACATTATCATGATTTTATAACTCATACATTTTGTATTTCTATTAATGTTTTATTATGAGAACAACAATAAAATTATATTAGGTTTAAGGTTAAGTAAAAAAATTTTTTAAAGAGAGATATGAAGACTCCAGGAAGAAACCAGGAGACCGAACTAGGCCGTATCATAAGGTTGTAAGGTCGTAGTCGTAAAAAATTGATCAATCCCAGTTGAAGTTCAGGAGAATAATCAACTGTGATTGGTCAATTTCTTACAACTACGACCTTACACTTCCTTTACGGAACACTTTGTACGGAGGCCTTTAATCTCACTTGTGTCGTATTTCGCTTATGTTGTTTTTCGCTTATGTCGTATTTCGTGTGTCGTTATAAGTTAACAAATTACAATTGCAAAAAGGCAGGAGTTATTATTTCTGGGAATAAAAAAATAATTGCTTCAAAAATGATTTGCCGTGATTTTATAATTCGTGTATGCTGCAGAAAACAATGTAAAATGCATCACAAAATTCTAAATTGCACTAATGCATCTTGCAATGGCAACAAGTTATGCAAATTCGTACATCTCACAGAATGTGAAATTCGTGAGATTAATGAAAACGTACGGCCCTTTCGGCTAACTATTTACAATGAAATGAAACGATTGGCATTTCTATTAAGGGAAAGTTTTCCAGTAAAATTGAGAACACAGACCTGTACGTTGTATTTACTGGGAGAATGGTTATGGCCTTGTATAACATGTGGAACAGCTTCCAGCAAAAGTAAGTTTTTTTAACCTTTTAAATATTTCACTTATTAACTTATATTGTTGAGCTGAATTTAACGATACTTTTTATTTTCAGCAAGTACTGCACTAGCATGCAACAAATGTTATATTTTGCTAGAATCGCAAAACATAGAGGCATTGTTTTGTGGCCACACATATTGTAAATATTGCATGAATCGATTGCCATTTGAAATAGGTGGTGCCCTTCCTACATACCACTGTGTGCAATGTAATAAATGGTCAACATGTTTCTTATTATGTAAGTTTTAAGAAAAGAAAATATTTTTATCCTTACTTTTGCAATATGTATAATTAAATATAATTGGCTAATGCTTCTCGTAACAAATTCTGAAAATCTTGTTGCAATACGTAAACAGCACGTGCTCAAAAAAATATTGAAGCTACATATATGGAGCTATATATACTATGTTCTACATTGTATTGCTCAAGTTTATTTCAATCTTTCAAAATTGTACATATTTAATTTAAATATAATCTTTTTGAAATGATATGTAAATTTATATTTTTTAATAAAGTTGAAATATGTTTACAGTTTAAGGAGTTGGAGAAAACAAAAACCACAACAAAAGGAGCGATTATTTTTATTTTATATAAGTTTTGAAAGTTACTAGTATTTATCTCACTTATTTTACTACTATTATATTTATTTCACTTATTACTACTTTATTATTTATTACTACTTATTACTTACTACTTACTACCTTAGTATATTTATATCACTTATAAAAACTTTTTAATAAAACTGCTTAATAAAAGTTCTTAAGACTCGTTTTTGTTTGTTCAAATAAAGAATCTGAAAGAGATTTGGCATCAAACTTTGCTATAAGTGTCTAAATCTAAAGTGTGAATCAATAACACATTTTTTATTTATACATTCCGTTCGCAGTCGTTTATAGTAATTGAAAGGATGAAAAGATTTGAAAAAGATAATTGATAAAGCACTTTAATTTTTGTCTAATCTATAAGAGTCTTCATAAATTTTGTATAGCTTAACTTGCTGCGAAGTATTTTCAAGATTATATTGCTGTATGTATATATATGTATATATAAAGGAATTAAATTGTATTAGGAATAAACGTATTTGTGATCATCATAGTTTATTACTAAAACTAATATACAAAAGATAAGTTTTAACTACTAAATAAAAAGAGAAATACGTTATTACAAAAATATAAACTATTTATTCTTAAACAAGTGATTAACATTTTTTTTAAACAACATTATGATAATTCTTTATATTTCCCTTTAGATCTACATATTGGGCAAGTTATTATTATAAATTGTTCTTCGTCTGTGTCACTACATTTTAATGCGCAAGAGTAACATACCATATGCCCGCAAGTTATAGCACCAAAAGAATTTCTAGCCATTTCATTTCGACATATCGGACATTCAAAAGGCTGTATGTCTAATTTGACGTGACGACAGTTACAATTGGTTCGCGTACAATTGTTTTTTTTAAAATCACCACATATATCTGTATTCTGTAAGGTTCGGCCGACTTCTCTTTTTAGATTTTCGGTTGCCTTACCAGTCATCATATAACGATACTGTTCCACAATAGTGCAATGTAGAAATGGGCAATCCTTGGCATTACACGAAGTATTCTGATATTGGTAGCAATATCTGTATGTATGCACCATACCGCAATCTAAACTGCTGCAACATCTTTTAAAATTGATGCATTTTGCAGCATATTGTCCCCTGAAATATTTTTAACGTACCAGTTTAGTATAAGATTAAAACCGAATAGAATCATATAATCATAAAATATTTAAAAAATCTTACCATGAACCGTAAAAAAACATTTTCACGATAATATCCAAATATTAATATTTTAGCGAAGCCTGCGTGAAAAAAATTTGTACATATTAGTATATACATACGTATGTACATACATATGAGCATCAGGTGTTCTATAAATTAAGCTTACCAGAAAAAGTGAATTAAACACGTAGACAGCGTCCGTCTAATATTCGAGATCAAATAAAATAATAACGATAATATTGAGATAGAGAAAAAACGACAAGAGCAGATTTAACGACAAGAGCAGATTAAACGATATAAGCGAGGTTAGCTGAACGCAGCTATATATTGAGGTTACGTTCCAAAACGTAAAGGCTCTCACACAAAAAATTGCATAGCTGCATATGCATAACATAAGACCATATGGACCAATGAGCATCGAGTATTATGTTACGTAAGTCAATATGGCGAGTTAATACTCGATGCTCATTGGTCCATACGGTCTTATGCTATGCATATGCAGCTGTGCAATTTCGTGTATGAGGGCCCTAATTAATATCATTATACAAGAGTAACATGATATGAAAAACAAGTTTCTTGATAAACATTAATGTATATACGACTAAAATAAATAGGGTGTATATCAATTGCCCACAATGCTTATTGGCCAGTTGAAAATAAGGCCCTCTAATTGGTTAATCGTGCTGGTTACCAGTGGTGCTTTCCCTTTAAAGACACAAGTCGACACAGGCATCATTTTGTCTTTTTTTCAACATGTATAAAGAACGAAGATAGAATGACACTTGTGTCGACTTGTGTCGCTAAAGGGAAAACACCCCAGGTTACCAGTGCTGGGCACTAGTCGATATGAGTGGATGTGTGTAATCGCACTCTATGCAATTGAACCGCTCTCTAAAGCCGTAATCACACTACGGGTTGCAGGCTCGGTTGCGGTTGGAATTGACCAATCGGAGTAGCCAGGTCGCAAATTACTTTATTCTGATTGGTCAATTCCAACCGCAACTGAAGCCGCAACCCGTAGTGTGATTTTGACTTAATAATAATATAACCTCTTTTTAGTGTACATTTGAGATAATATTAAATATTAGGTGATAAATTTCATTCCTGCCGCTAAATATTGTACAATACATTGTATTGTACAATAAATAAATAACTATATAGTAATTTCATTATACCATTCCCCGTATCCTTGTCTTGCATACAGTTGTTATGACAGATTTCCTAACCTCTCGTAGTGTCACAGCGTAATTATCAATTTTTTATTTTCGAAAAAGTAATTTGACTGTAAATTCTTCATATCCAAATAATGTAAGATAATCAGGTAAGAAAACATATCAGTTAAATATAAAGTTAAATGTAATTCTCATCTGAAACAAAAAATTCAAATAAAATTCTTCCACTTTCAATTAAATACATTACAATTTTAATAAATACTATATTTAAATATATAATAAGAAATAAGAAATAAGAATGCAATTTAATGTAGCTTAATTTACATTCCTAACAATATTCCAAGAACTAATAGATCTTTCTTATTTTCAGTGATGATTGTGAAAGATTTTCATAGCTTTGTTATAAATAGCGTATCATGATATTATAATATTTCTATCAATGGTGTGAAAGAAGTCATTTATAATGCAAGTTGCTGCTTCTGTATCCTTAAGGTAATTTGCTATTTAATAAACTATACACACATATATTGTTATATGCGTAACAAGATTTGATAACATTTTAGTAAAGTTATTCTATGTATGAAATTCTAATATATTGTTATTTATACTAATATGTTATTTATATTCATATTTTTAAATGCTTATTTCAGATATGACAGAACTGGGAGCCAAATATCCTATGCATCTATAGTAATTTGTACAGCAGGCCTGTCATCGAGCAAAAAAAAGGAATTCATTAACAAAGCACGAGATTCTTTTAAGCGAGTTTATTTAAATTTTCTCCGCTAATTAAAATCCTGTGTAATGTTATGAAGACATCAACGATTATCTATTTATCATTTGGACTTTTTGGAATTTACTCTCAAGGCATATTTGTATAATGTCATTTATTGTCCATTGCGTGTGCAATCAAAACAAAAAGCATCATTATGTATTAAATATGATGTATATTAAATATGTATTAAATATGATATAAAATTGAAAGTTTAAAATACGATATAAAATTAAAATTTTAAAATATATAAAATTAAAAATTTGTTCTCAAACACTAATACAAACAATATAAATAGAGTGTTGTACTAGTGACTACGTTTCCACGGCGGCTTATAATCTAATTTTAGTAATAACTGTATACTATCCGATCCAAAATTTGATTATTTGAATATGAGCTTTTTTTGATACTTAAACTACAAATTCTTGTATATATATATATATATATATATATATATATATATATTAAAAGATAGTGATTTTATGTACTTCTTTCTAACTTTGTAAGGCTTTTTTAGGGGGACGTCACACCTTTTTATAACAATTTATGTAACAAAAATAGATACTTAAATAATTTAATTTTTGAATATAATAATAGAGGACAATAATTTCATT
Source organism: Camponotus pennsylvanicus (assembly GCA_023638675.1). Taxonomy (NCBI): domain Eukaryota; kingdom Metazoa; phylum Arthropoda; class Insecta; order Hymenoptera; family Formicidae; genus Camponotus; species Camponotus pennsylvanicus. Next base: position 68,535 of record JALHBL010001416.1, read on the forward strand.
TTTACCGTCTGTAAAAGATAAAGTTCTCCTAAAGTCGTATTATATGTATCTCATTGTAATTATATATATAGATTTTACCTTGTATACAAGAAATATATGGTACCAAAAATAAAATTTGATAGTCTTCTTATAATATATGTGTGTGTGTGTGTGTGTGTGTGTGTGTGTGTGTGTGTGTGTGTAATGTGTACAAACATAATAGCATATGTCATATCATATAATTTATATAATATTCTCATATAAATTACATAACATTATACGCATTTTATAAGTGTCTAATAAAGATAAATTATGAATCAACAAATAAAAAAACTTGTTTTAATAAGAAAACATTCTGATTTTACAATTAAAAACTACGTTCACATACTGACTTACAATCCAATTTAATCACTATCGTATATCATCTAAACATGTTTTTTTTCTAATCATAGTAAGTATTTAAATATGAATTAATTTGATATTCTTAATCATTTAAGAATCAATCTCTTTTAATGTATATATACTAGAAATTGGTTTAATCAAAAAAACCTCAAATTCAAATGATCAAATTTTGGATCGGATAGTACATTGTAGTTATTAAAATCAGATTTTAAGCCATCGTGTAAATGCAGTCATTACTACAACACTATATTTATATTGTTCCTGTTAGTGTTTGAGGACAAACTTTTAGTTTTATATCATATTTCAAACTTAATTTTATATCGTATTTTAAACTTTTAATTTTATATCATATTTAATATATATTTAATATACATAATCATATTTAATACATAATGTTGCTTTTTGTTTTGATTGCACACACAATGGACAATAAATGACATTACAAATATGCCTTGAGAGTAAATTCCAAAAAGTCCAAATGATAAATGGATAATCGTCGATGTCTGTTCATAACATTACACAGGATTCTAATTAGCGGAGAAAATTTAAATAAACTCTCGCTTAAAAGAATCTCGTGCTTTGTTAATGAATTCTTTTTTTTTGCTCGATGACAGGCCTGCTGTGCAAATTACTATAGATGCATAGGTGATTTGGCTCTCAGTTCTGTTATATCTGAAATAAGTTTGTAAAAATATTAATATAAATAACATAATATATTAGAATTTTATATGTAGAATAACTTTATTAAAAAATATCAAATCTCATTACGCATATTACAATATACGTATGTATAGTTTATTAAATAGCAAATTATCTTACCGATATGAAAGCAGCAACTTGCATTATAAATGACTTCTTTCACAGCACTGATGGAGATATTACATAAAATATCATGAGACGCTATTTATAACAAAGATATAGAAATCTTTCAAAATCATCACTGAAAATAAGAAAGATCTATTACTTCTTAAAATACTGCTAGAAATGTAAATTAAACTACACTAAATTGCATTCTTATTTCTTATTCAATATTTAAATATAGTACTTACTAAAATTGTAATGTATCTAGTTGAATTTTAAAGAATTTTATTTGGATTTTTTGTTTCATATGAAAATATTTAACTTTATATTTAACTGTTATATTTTCTTATCTCCTGATTACATTATATGGTATCTGTGCAATGATATTAATACTTTATACAAAAAAGGATTTGGAGAATTTACACTTTACAAATTTTGGAAGTCACACTTTAAAAATAAAAAATAGATTATAATGTGGCACTACGAGAGGTTAGGAAATCTGTCATAGCAGCAGTATGCAAGACAAAGATACGGATAATGTTATAATAAAATTAGTATACAATTATTTACCATGCTAAAAGTAGAAATACACTTACAACTATAAGTTTCTTCCTCTTCTTATAATTATAAATGATCAATCTGTCAGGAAGATATCGGGACGAACTGTGCGCAATTGAACTGTGGGCAAAAGTAATGTGCGCAAAAGTAATGTGGGCAAAAGTAATGTGGGCAAAAGAACTGTGCGCAAAAGAACTGTGCGCAAAAGTAATGTGCGCGAAAGAACTGTGCGCAAAAGAACTGTGCGCAAAAGTAATGTGCGCAAAAGTAATGTGCGCAAAAGTAATGTGCGCAAATTTACTGCATTTGTTATTCATTTATAAGATAAAAAATTAATAAATTGTTAAAAATTTCAAGTCTTCTACATACATGCGTCTATGTTTTTAATTATGGAAAATTGTATTGTGTCCAAAAGCAACGTGTCCAATTGAACGGTGCGCAAGAGATATGTGTCCAAATGAACGGTGAGCAAATGTAACGTGTCCAATCGAACGGTGCGCAATCTTATGTGTCTAATAGCATAGTGTGCAATTGCAACGTGTCCAATTGTACTGTGCGCCAATGAGCCACTCCCTATTTTAATTACGTCTATATGCGGGATGTTATTTCTGAGCTATAAATTGTGAATGTAGCACGGACATGAACCAAAACCGACTGTTTTATCGGCACCTAAAAGTGGATGTGGCCATGTAGTTCCAGGCGGCGTAAAATGGATGCACGCGCCGCTAGTGTACGACGTAGAAAAAGCGTCCCATGAAAAATGGCAGCGTGGCCTCTCTCAGGCTTCTCTCTGTATATATATATATATATATATATATATATATATATATATATATATTCTGCGTAATAAATTAATAATAAGAATGTACGAATAAATTATAACAAGAAGGATGTCGATTGCAAAATTAAGAATAATTAGCAAAAGATAAACTCAAGCGAGTCTACAGTATAAAATTTAATAACGCTAATAAGCATATGATTTTATACGTACAATGTATTAGGTCTTCTTATAAGCGCTCAAGGCTAAATTCGACGCGCTATTTTCCTTATCGTTTCTGAGAAGCGCCCGAGCCTAACGTATTTCAATCTATAAGACTAAAGAATATTTCGCTCGAATATTATAAAGGGCACTTTTTATTACAAACTTAATAACTATAAGGTTACAAATTGTTAAAAGGATATATACATATGCCAAATAAGTATGAATATTTAGAAAGCTAACAGTAATAATTGCTTATTTCTTTAAAAAGAAATAACTAATACTTCTCAAACCATTAAATAACTATTAAATAAAATTAATAACTTGATTAAAATTTAACGAACTACATTTATGAAATTTTTAAAGATTTAAAATCAAGTAATATCTACACTCCTATATATATATATATATATATATATATATATATATATATATATATATATATATATCCTACATCAGGAAGCTAATATCAAAAGCTATACAAATAAAAATTGTTACGAGTAAAATTATTGCATAAAGCATTATAAGAGTAAATTTACTTATTAAAAGATAAGCGACCCTCCAAACCAAGCCTCATCCAGCGATAAGATAGAGGGACCGCCGATGGTCCAACACGGCAGCCACGACTTTCCTCCCTGGTAAAATAAAATTATCAATATCAAATAACTATGTTACTTCTTACTATTAAATTTTAATTAACATAATATATATATATATATATATATATATATATATACATATATATATACATACTATAACGAATATTTTATAATATAAAACAATTGTAATTATGATAGTTACGACATCAGAATCTATTAAATCATAATATTAACTAAACCATGCAATTATATAACGAATAAAATGCCACTTTTGAACGCAACATGCTAGAAGATCCATTCAAATTTTATTTAATAGAGCTCAAAATTTTATATTAGAAATACATACACGCAAATAAACAATTCTGATGATTAAAATACTATTATAAAAATTTTTTATCCTTGTAAAATAAATTAATAAGCTCGACAAGCGTCCCTACTACTTTCACGCGACAGCGCTCCCACTACGTCACAACCCGCTTGATGGAAAAGGACAGCTATAGCGATGAATAGTGGCCTGGCCGCCCACGCCTAGGAGCGCACGCATCTCCCTACCACAACGAATGTCCGTACGGAGTGGGGACCAGAGGGTACCTTAGGGAGCGCAGCTCAGTCCTCCGTGCATTTGACTAGGAGCTCTCTGCAGAACAAGAACAACAGCGATCACGAGCATCTACGAAGCGAATAAAGACTTAGTCTCTGAAACATTTTTCAAACTAAGGACTTAGTCCCGAGAGCTGTCAAATATCAGTATACCTTAAACAATAAAGTGCTTTATTCAAAACATCATTGAGGTCTTCTGCCAATTTCTTTATCATCAACTCCTTCGACTCTCCCTTAGAGGCATCGCCGAGGCTGACTGTCTTCCACGGAGATCCGACGCAAGTTCCAACGGCAGTACTTCTGGGTAAGTACTCGCTTTAATTATCGAATATTTTCTTTTTCATCTCTCGTGATCTGCAACTAGTAATCAAATATTATTATTACTCTACCATACCTACTGAAGAATTATATTACGTGTAATAAATTCAACAACTTATCTTCATCTTCCCTTTCCAATAACACGAGTACGTTGATTGCATTTGAATATTAAACACTCAGTCTGTCTTTGGTTTTATCCACAAGAGTGAATTGTCGCCTTCGACTTGTCAATCGATGTGCATTGGGTAGCCGACCTTACCCCTCTGCCGTTTTCGTGAGGAATTTTCTCTAGAGAAATTTCTTTACGGACTCTGTGCCGCTGTGACGTGACGTCTTGCACATCGACACTTGTCGTAGAGCATGGGACGCGCTCTTTAAGGACCGACTGACATATAGTATGACAACTCTGGTTTAGTATAATATACTGGAAGAATTATTTTGCAATAAGAAAACTAAACCAGCAGGCACGGTATCCCTCTTATATTCAATATCCTTACACCCTCTTTACTTTGTCACTGCATGATAAGTAACTAATTAACAACTCTCTCTTATAATAAATGAATTAAGTCACTATTTCAGAATCTATCCTGTCTCTTTCTCTAAACGTGTTACAAACCTCCGTACTTACGCGCCACATTCATTTTGACAGGTGTCCTACTTTTCAAAATACCCAACTGTAAGTAAAATTCCCCTTAAGTTCGTTTTTTCTTTCAAAATAATAAAGATAAATTTTAAAATAAACGACGAATATTTTTCGGTAGATGGTAAACGTATTACGCATCGACCCAGTTCTCCGTCGCGAGATCCCCTTCCATCGGGCGGGTATAAGGCGTCGCGAATATTTCCGGCAGCGTTTGTTGAGAGACCGACGTACTGTTCCTTACCATTTATACGTAGATCGGGACGAAATTCCAGACGAAATAATACGAGCAGTAAATAATAGAGAAAATATTCCATAACATCTTTCCTTCGCCCCTTTGCCCTCTGAGGTTAACCCTGAAACCAACCGCGAATACAACCACCAAGCGATACCGGCCGGCGAGGAATCCGAGGAGGAATCAGAGTCAACAGGCGAAAGCTCTGGCAGGTTGAGTGACGACTCCACAATAACTTATGACCTGGACGGCCATACAACCGGAATTCCGCCAGGACTACTCCGTGCCTGGGAGGCCAACGCCGAAATAAGACGGGACGAGCAGGTCCAAACGTCTCCCCTCCGCCTCGATAGTCCGGGCTCATTCTCGGGCTATTCACCCCCAAATTATTCCCCGGTCCGACCTGGAGAATTCGAGTTTGACCCCGTGGATATCTCTCCAGCAGAAGAAGACTTGACGGACCAAACGGTTAATCACATTTTGGACTATCTGAACAGCGAAGAATTCTTAGGTACTGTCGACGACATATACCGTACCTAAATCTACGATAAATTGTCACCAAGAAAAAATCTAATAAAACTAGAAAACTAGAAAATATATATACAATAAAAAGGGAAATTTTATAAAGTAATACAATAATAAGGATTCAACTCATTTATTTGTCAACCCGAACACCTCAGAATAAGCTTCCTACAGATCCTAATCTCTCGGCGTCCCAGGGTATAGCCGGCTTGGCAGGTTGCCCTGAAAAACAAAATAGAGAGATATAATATTGTTCGTCCCTGCACGGTGCGCCCTGCAGAATCATCAAATAAATGATAGAATAGGACGTAACAAAAGACAAAATTTTGGTGGCAGCGGTGGGATTTGTCATAAAAGGATCTAAGCTTCTGAGAGGAAATTAAGTGTTTGACGAATAAATTTTATAATATATCTATATCTACTATGCAGACTCGATCAAGCTCGACGAGTTCTGTAGCCACAGGGGCTACTAAAAGCAATATACTGCAGAAGAAACAGAAATCCTCATGCAAAAGGTAAATGAAAAGGAGAAACAGTTAAAAGAACAAGCTGAAGCCTTGCAAGCGAAAAACGAACACTTGATGAAAATGCAGGAAGAAATGAGCCGCAAAGAAATGGCCGGAGTCCAAGAACGACCAGCTGTAGAGCAACTGATGGCTTCTATGCAAACAATTACCAACTGTATTGAGAGAATTAACTCGAGGCTCATGAATTTAGAAACCTCGCAAAGAGAAGAAAGACACATTCCACGTGAAGAACGAACATTTTCTCAACCAACATCACAACATTTTGACATCGTGGATCAACCTTCTCCAATACGCCTTAAAGATGCTATCGACACAGTACCCAAATTCGATGGCCATAAAATGTCAGTCTTCCACTTCAGCAAAATTTGTGAACGCGCTCTCGATTTAATACCCGCGTATCACGAATATCATTTAGTGCAGCTTATTATTAATAAACTGCAGGGACATGCATATTCTGCCATAGAAGGAGTAGAGTGTCACTCCGTTTTCGAGCTAACAAAGCGATTAAAGCTCATCTTCGGACCAAATAAGTCAGTCGATCAATACCGGCCGGTGTGAAGCTAGCATCTCATTCAAAAATCGAAAGATTTATTGGGAGTTCCATTTGCATCCCAAATAGTTCTACAGTTCTCGGTAAGTTTTATAAATAGTTCTGGTGATTTACCTAAGGGACCTTGCATATTGAGAGTATGTAATAAGGTTTTAAATAATTAATTTAAAGGGTTTATTAATTTATACGGTTTTATGAGTGACTTTTAAGGTAGTCATATGGGAATTTTATGACTTTTTGTTAAAATTGCATATAGTGAAATCTTTTTACAATAGTTACAACAACTAATTTGGGAAATATATTAATTTTATTTGATTAATATATGCATATAAAACCAGTTATTTCAGTTGGCACTGGTGGTTTGTTAGTATTTTGGTTATATAAAACAACTAAATAATATGAATATTGATTGATTACGTATAGTATGTATAGTAATATGAACATATAGTAATTATATAAGATGAAAAATTCTTTATACTATTTTACAAGGCAATATTTAAAATTTTTTGTTGCGGGACGTAACACCTCCCCCCTAAGAACAAAATCCGTTTGTTTTCGGAGGATTTTGGTCTAGGGAGTTTAAATATCTTCGTTTAGAGTGTTTAAGCGATCTTGAAAATTTGTATATGGTGTAGGCATATTTACATTTTTGGTGATTTCCTCGTGGCAAGGTTTGATTGTCCTTGGAGGTTTGGCTGGTGGAGGTTGTTGAGTAACTACTTCCGGAGGTGCAGTGGGATCGGTGCTGGAGATTTGCATGGTTGTTTCCCCGCCAGGTGGTTGATTGTCTCGGTTATCGTCTCCGGATTTCCTAGTAGATTCTCGTGCCAGGTGAAGTAGTAGATTTGCGAGGGAGCTCCATAAAGCTCCGAGTAAATGGAGGCTGCAACCGTATACAGTGAAAAGCATATCCGTGGATGACTGTGTCAATGACTAATTTGACTAGGCGAATAATCATGAAGATTCCGACGAGTCCTGCAGTGGCTGATCCAAAATTTATGAATCCCTTCCAGATTCGTGAGGCTGTGCTTTCGACAATTTTATTTAAAGAGTTCTCGTCCAGCAGGTTATATACTGAGATTCCTTCGGTGTTCATGGAATGGCCAGTTAGTCCTCTAGCAACGGCGTTGAGTAATGCTGGTTTTTCAGCAGGGAACATAATATGACTCCTTAGCTTTTCTATGTCTGTCTCGGAGTAAATTCCGCTGGTAGCTAAGGATCCTGGAGTAAGGTATCTCCAGGTTAGAGCAGCCATAGGTTTTAATTGTTGAAGCGGTAGCTGCCTAACTTGAATGTTAGGAGTTAGTTGGACCCATGTATCTTCGATTCTGTACAGGGTAGGAAGTTCTATGCTGCATTCCTTTTCATTACCAATTTTGGTGATGATTCTTGATTTTGGTGTAAGAAAGAAAGAATGATTGCGCACTGTGACAGGAAGTTCAGCATAACATTCTTCCGTTTTCTTTATTATTACTTCGACAGGGATACATTTGATTATTTGTACTGCTTCCCCCGTTGTAACGGCCATGTATCCTGGTCCTTTCATTAATCGATAGGCGAATTCATCTGGTTGGAGTGTAGCGAAAGATAAGGCATTGGTAATTACCTGTCTTTCCAATTCGCATTTCTGCAGGATGACGTTATTGTACAGAGAGGTCATCTGTTGCTTTACGTGTTTTTCTATATACACGAACTTAGAGTTCATGTATGTAAAGATGTCAAGATTGTTGACTGGAATGATTCCTCGATTAGTGTTTCCTGGTTTGGCTTCCAAGATAAATAGTTTTGGATGTTCAGTGCGTAAGAGAGTGTATCCGCATAGAGGCAATTCTGTGGTCCTCATTAGAGCGAAAGTGATTTCTTGCGTTACCAGGCTGTAGATGACTGGAGCGTTAACATCTGAGGGGTCTTCGGAAATTTTATTTGCAGGTCCTTCATAGAGAACATCGTATTGTTGAAAGTTGCAAGTAGTAGTATTGGTTTCCAATAAGTATGTCCATCGTCGGGGTCTAGACAAAAGCTGTCGATGAGATCACATACTGTTCCAGATTTTAATTTGATTTTCCCGGTGTTTAACTGTATAGGAACATAAGAGGATCTTAGCGATATTGTTACAGCTGCTTGGACGACTACGTCGTCCCATGTTCCATATGGATCATTATATTGTGCTCCTTTACAGTATCCATCGACTTGTATACGGCCTACAAGAGTAATGCTTCTATAGGTCGTTTGATTTGCTTTTATGCCAGCAATAAGATTATTGTCTCCGAGTCTGATGGTTCCGTCTTGAAACATTCGCAGATATTGGGTGTATCCAGTTTCGTCTTCCATTGTGAACAGCAGAGATATGTGAATGCATGCCACAATGATAGATATTCTTGGATATTTCCACCTTACATTGTATGACTTCCGTATAACTGTAGTCAGATAATTGCAGTAATTGAATATGAACATTGGTGGTATTGGGTTTTCGTATGTTCAGGTCACATTCGCCAACATCAAGGAGAGAGACGGCTGTTACGTTGAGGTGTTGTCCTCCGCAATCAAATCCAATTAAGGCGGCAGTTTTACTTAAGAAGATTACTAGGATTAAAGGTGTCATGGTGGTCTGAAATGATTACATTTTTGATGTACGTATAGATATGTATATTACATTTTATGGTTACATGATTAATGGTACAATGTTCATGAAAGTTTGATTATGAATAAATGTCGCAGAATTGATTCACGATTATGATTGGAATTTCGTGTGTAGATATATCGAAGGATATTTGATCGTATTAGAATTTGAACACATAATAGGTATCTTTGTAGTGTCGCTTAATATAATTGGTGGATATATATATACACATATACGTATGGAAAAAATAATTCCATATATTGGAGGTTAAATACTTTGTTATTATTTATGTATTACTAAACTTATTTGAACATATAGAAAAGAATGTATATATAATTTTATATATATATATCTTATATTATATATATATTTTTTATTTATTATCTTTTTTTTTTTAATGAGATGGATATATATATATATATATATAGATGTATATTGTGTTAGACCTTTTCTCTAATTTATCATTATATGTATATATATATTTAAGTAGGTAAGTATATTTGATGGTTATTACCATTTGTTGACTCCATTTTACAATGGTTAAGGTATATATATATGTATGATTTTTAACAAACAAGGTGTAGTGGTGAAACGAGGATTGAGAAGATCCATTTCTCCTCTTTTTGTTTAGTTTGTCAATCTTTCTTCTAAGACTTCCGGATCGTTAGGATCAATCCTTATTTCTGCCACTCCGTAATCTATTTTAAGGGTGGTTGAATTCACAGACAGGCCGATGGTTTGCCTGTAAGTGTTTTCTTCACCCATTTTAATGATCATCTGCACAAATTGGTTGTAGGCTTTTACGCACATAATACATTCGAAGAGGGGTCGTTTTTTGAAACAATTTTTACCACAATTAACAGATTTATTTGTCGGCACGTTGCCATATTGAAATGTGTGCGAATATTGCGATAAGACCCTGTTGTAGATTGTAGGATTATAACAATCTGTGCAGATGAGATGAGGCCTATTGGCGCTTAGGACGTCGTGCGTCATTATGATTACACAGTCTATGTGAAGACTGTTAAAAAGCGAGTTGTCTAGTAGTGGGTGAGTAGCCCTTTTAGCTTTCGTGAGCGGGCACATTTCTTAAGTGTATATGCCTTGCCTGTGCGTCCTGCAAAAAGCAAAGGCATTTAGGTTATTTATATTCCTTCCTTGATTTTTTTCGAATAATGCTCGTTCAAAGTAGGAATATATGCATTCTTGGCATTGGAAGATAGGACGGGTAGTTTCTAAGGGAGATTGACAGTATTCGCATTTAGCAAGGGTCATATCCCCAAAGGTTAGCCAATGACAGACAATTAAGTTAGGTCTAATTTGTGGTTGCCGAAGTCTGTAGCATGAGCAACACATGCGGATAGGATTGCGGGTTTTCCCGGTATTTCCTTTGTAGAAGACTACTTTTCTACATTTTGCCTCATGGAAGTTGGGTAAGTGGGTCAATAATTCATGGATAGGATGGTCGCAAGAAGAGTTACTGGCGTCATTCATGTTGATCTGCTTAACTGGGATTCCCTGGCGAATTCTCTTTCTCGCTCTCCCTCTAGGTAATTTAGGAAGCACCGTCTGCAACCAGTTATAGGAGTTATGTGGGATACGCTACCGTCACATACGCAGCACTTAGAATGACTAATATTGGAAAAATTTTCTGAGATACTATGATAATTTATATAAAATAGTGCATGATCTGCGTGTATCCTACATGCAGAGCAGTAGTATAGGCCTTGCCTTATGGAATAGTATCCGTTAAACTCCTCGTGCACAGTGTGATATAAAGTGTCTGGGTGTTCATCAGGTAGCATATTTACTTTTAAGGATGGGAGGTTGGGGGGTTCTCTTCTCCAATTGAGAGATAGGAGGGGTTGGTTTCTCGAAATATTTAGGCGATGTTCCTGGTGCAGATAGAGCAGGTGGATAGGGGTCGTATTATGGTGATAGGTCGTTGGCAATACGAGCAGATCGTCTTGTAGGGGTGTGGAGCAACGGAAATAATGTGGGTATCTGTAGGAAAGAAAAACCGTTGGTTACAGGGGGTGTGTAACATGCAATAGCAAGCACAGCAATAGTGGCTATGATTATTCAGATTAAGGTAGCCATGCAATTTGATGCATACAGCATTGAGAGAAGGCTGAGACATTATAGATCATTATTTTGGGAAAGCAGGTGAAATATAGACAGAAATTCGACAATATCTCGAGTGCAGATGAGACACTGGTCTAAAGATCTCCGTATAGCAAGCGTTCGAAAGCAGTGAACACAATGAAGATTGATGTGGCGCGGTCCCGGAGAAAGAAAATGAAGAGATATTAGAGGTAGTTGCAGTCTCACAGGCAACACGTAGAGATAACAAAGTTCGCACAGATAGACATTCAAGGGGTCATATCGGTATCCTTTAACTTCTACGCAGCAGACTGTGCCAGTAAAGGGCATACCTTAAGGTATGGAAAGTCGATCGTATACGTTAAGTACTAGGGGGTACTTGAGTTCGTTGACTTCTGTCGAAGTACTTTCAAGGAGGCGTAATAACTCGGTGGCGGTTAAAACGCATGAAATACAATTGTCTATGGGCTGTGTTTTTATCACTCCCGCACTGCAGTTGGCACAGGATTCGTTTCTGGCGACGTGACTGTTGATGAAAAGATGTCTTTTCATCAGTCGGTATTGTTCATGGACGATATGCGTGCGGATTTTTGCGTAGCAGATGTTGCACAAATTTGTGTCGTCTGCCAGGCAGATGGCTCCTATTACATGCACACAGTGTGCAAATAGAAATGACTGCTTTATCTGTTGTATTGATGATGAAGCAGGTTTAGGTCGAGTTGGCCTTTTGTGCCAAAGCATCTGTAACAGAGAATTCAGAGTTAATATTTCATCCTGGCTGACAATGGGATAACTTTATTTTATCTATATGGACAATCCTGTTCTGATTTCCTATTTTAAGTTTAATATTACTTGGGGGTAATAATTCCACGATTTCGTGTGGTCCAGTGTATTGATCGGCGAGCTTTCCTTTTCGTGGCTCTTTTAACAAAAATACGTGCATCCCTATTTGGAGTTGTTGTGGATTTAAGTGGCGGTCATAGTATGTCTTGCTCCTTTCTTTAGAGCGTATGAGATTTTGTCTCTTATTTTATTAAAGAGATTTGTGATATACTCATGGTAAGTAGGTTTGATATTCTCTTCGATAATGGGATGTGCGGAGGGTAGTCGCGCTATTCGACCAAATACTAGTTCATAAGGGGAGTATCTTGTACCTTCATGTACGCTTGTGTTATATGAGAACATTGCGAGTTTAATGTACTCATCCCAGTTAGTTTCTCTATTTGTGTTTTTAAATATTCTGTTAGTACGTGATGTGAACATTCTAGCGATCCATTTGATTGAGGATGATAAGCTGTAGTTTTAAAATGTATATTAAATCTCTTCATTAATTGTCGCATCAATGCTGACAAAAAGTTAGTCCCTTGGTCCGTTAATATGGCGCGAGGTGCTCCATTTATACAAATGAATTCTTTGGTGAAAGCATCAGCGATTGTTAAAGAAGTGGCTTCTTGTAAAGGTGAGGCAACAGAGTATTTCGTTAATAAGTCTTGCATGGTTAGTATGTATTGATGATTGTTCTCCGTGATGGGCAGAGGTCCCATAATGTCCAAAGAGACTTTGTCAAAGGCCATCCCGGGCGTATCGGTAATGACCATGGGTTGCTTGGTCTTTACTCTTGTTAATTTCTTTAATTGACATTCTCGACAGGTTCTGATGAAATCCTGAATGTCTTTCTTCATCGTTTTCCAGCAATAACGTGTTCTGATCCGATTATAGGTCTTTGTTACGCCTTTATGTCCGCCGTGGGCTGAGGCGTGATTCTCTAGAATTAGAGATTGACGTTTTTCGATTTCGGGTGTCTGGATTAAATTTAGGCATATAGTTATATTGACCGGTAGTTCTTGCAAATGTCTCTTAATTTGGTTGGATATGTATGACCATGGTAAATCGTCGAAACGTTCGGTCTTGCTAAGGCTTATTGAAGAAAGGTCGAGTTCGTGAATTACGTCTACGAGAGAACGCAAGCAATTTTTTAGAGTTTGCGCTTCAATGAGAGTGCGATTGTTTTGTTTAATGGGAAGAGCAATCAGCGTGTTGGCTTTCACGGTACATACTCTGGCTCTTTCGTAGGTTAATCCGTCGTATTTGGGAAGTAACTCAGCTTCCTGATATAGCTTTGCTCCGCTATCATAAGGTGTTCCGTTTAAATAGATGAATATGACGTGGTTGTCCTTTTGTTTCAGCAGATTATCTCTGACTTCCCGTATTTGAGCACGACTCCATGGTGGAGGTTCAAGGGGTTGTTGTTGATGAGGCACGATATCGGAGTCTAGTATCTCCGTATAATCAGTCTTCTTCGGAGTCTGAGACTTCCTCAATAGTAACTCCGTTATCATCATCTTCTCGCTCGGTGGAATAATTTTAATAATTCTCTATTGGTTGGCGCTCTGAGGGAGCCGAGATCTCAGCGGGTTTTCGATGGATTCCCAGGTTTTCCTGATTAGATCTCTCATTCTGACCTTCAGGTGTACCAGATTTTCCTTGTGGCCTTTGAGGCCTGTACGAAAATATAGATTCATCGGATGAGTATTCTCCTTCATCGATGAGGAATAATGGAATAGCCATGTTAACGGGTGGATTCCTGGATAAGGCATCAGCATTATAATTTAAGGTTCCTTTTTTATACTGTATTTCATATTGATATTCGGAGAGTTTTATTCTCCACTTCCACAATCTTGAGGAAGGATCCTTAATGGAGTGTAGCCACACTAATGGTTTATGGTCAGTTACTATAGTGAATATCCTTCCGTATAAGTAAGGCTTAAAATGGTTTACACAATAAATGATAGCTAAACATTCTTTCTCTATTGTAGAATAATTTTGTTCGGCGGAATTTAGAATTCGAGAGGTGTAGGCAACGGGTAGATCTTTCCCTATTATTCCTTGACTGAGCACTCCTCCAACCGCATATCCAGATGCGTCGGTAGTTAAAATGAATGGTTTAGTAAAGTCAGGATATTGTAAAATAGGCTCGGAACATAGTAAATTTTTTAAAATGTTGAAGGCTTCTGTTTGTTTGTCTTGCCAATCGAATTTCTTATCCTTTTTTAAAAGATCAGTTAATGGTTTCGCGACTTTGGAGAAATTTGGAATAAATCTTCGGTAGTATCCGGCTAATCCCAGAAATTGTTTGATATTTTTGGGATTCTTTGGAGTTGGAAAATTCACTATGGCTTTTATCTTAGCGGGGTCAAGCTTGACTCCGTCAGACCCAATTATATGTCCTAGATACATAACTTCACGTCGTAATAATTCGCATTTATCCGGTTGTAATTTTAAATTTGCAGCTCTCAATCTCTGCATTAATTTTTCGAACTTGTTTTCGTGCTCTTGCAATGATCGTGCGTATATGACAATGTCATCCATATAAACGAATAGTTCGTTTCCTTGAAGTCCGGACAGAACATTGTCCATTAATCTTTGAAATGTTGCTGGCGCGTTTCTTAATCCAAACGGCATTCGTTTGAACTGATAATGTTCATAAGGAGTTGAAAAAGCGGTTTTATGAGCATCTTTAGATGCCATAGGTATCTGATGGAAACCGGAAGCTAAGTCCAGTACGGAAAAATATTTTGCAGATCCAAGTTGATCTAGTATATCCGTTATATTTGGAAGAGGATAGGCATCGCCTATTGTTTTTTCATTGAGGTTTTGATAATCGATAACCATTCGCCATCTTTTATTCCCTAAGGAGTCTGGTTTTTTCGGAACTATCCATAAAGGAGAGTTATAAGGGGAAGTAGAGGGTCCTATTAAATCAGAGGACAGTAGTTCGTTTACTTGTCTGTTAATTTCTTCCTTATGTACAGGAGGAAATCTATATTGTTTCGTGTGGACAGGCATTTCATTAATAGTAGGAATAGAATGCTGAGCGGCGGTTGTCGCTTGGAGATGTTCACCGGGTAGGTGAAATCTATCGGAGTGTTTGAAAACTAGTAGTCGAACATTTTCTGATTCCTCGGAATTCAGATGTTCAAGACGTAGAAGATTTATGACATCAACAGTTCTATCTGTTGATATTGGTAATGCCTGGTTAAAATAAATGGGATTATCTATGGCTTTGGCGAGCTCCACTCGGGGTTCGTCTAATCCAACGAGATTATTAGAGTTAGAAGTTCTGATTAATCCTCTTGGAAGCCCTTGGGTTCCGGTGGAATTCTCTATTGTTTCGTATCATAATCTTGCAGCTCTATGAATGGAATATTAAAGATCAATTCTTCCTCGGAAGTATTGAATATAGGCATGTGAATTTTTCCTTTATTATTAGCGAATATAGCTCCTCCGAAGTATATGCCCTCGGCAGGGGTGTGACGAGGTACATATCCGATTTGTTTTTCTGGATTAGTGATATAAAAAGGGCAGGGAGTGACGGTCCTTCCTTTAAGACATATGGTATTTGAGTTTGAAAAAGGAATCTTCACATCTTCGTATTGTATAAAGCTGTTTCTATAGTTGACTGTAACGGCTCGTTCCCTCAGGAACTTGTTGCCTAAAATTCCATCTTGTGAGAATCCTATTGAGTCAGATATAACGTAAAATTCGGACAGTCTTCCGAGAATAGATATAGAAACAACTCCCAATGTAACGATAGTTTCAGAAGCGATTCCTTGCAAACATAGAGGATTAGTTTTGTCGAGAGTAACGTGCGGATGTAAACATTTTTCTTTAATGAGGTTTAATCCTGATCCTGAATCAATCATGAATTTGCAGTTTGTTATTAGATCCGGAGAAAATAACGTTACTGTGGGCAATTCCGTAGATTGTTGTTTATCATTTATTTGGCAGATTCGGAAGTTTGTGCAGGAATTTCTTGCGGTGTTATCATATTGACTTTCTTTTGAATGTGGTAAGTCGGACGTCCTGTTTGCGGGTCGTTCCGGCGGGGAGGGTCCCGTTAGCGCACGGTGCGATAGCGCACCAACCCGATAGCACACGAAAAATTGATACAATTCCCGATAGCGCACCAACCCGATAGCACACGTCCCGATAGCACACAAAGTAAATCGCGCACAATCCCGATAGCGCACCAACCCGATAGCGCACGGATTCACTTTGCAACTTTTCACGCGAAGCGAGGGGGACGGGGTGGGTGCGGGAGGGGGGCCGAAGGCCCCCCTTGCACCCCCCCGTGTGTGTGTGTGAGAGAGTGCGTGTGTGAGGGGATAGTGCTTTCGTGCGCTATCGGGTTGGTGTGCTATCGGGTTGGTGCGCTATCGGGATTGTGCGCGATTTACTTTGTGTGCTATCGGGACGTGGGCTATCGGGTTGGTGCGCTATCGGGAATTGTGTCAATTTTTCGTGTGCTATCGGGTTGGTGTGCTATCGCACCGTGCGCTAACGGAACCCACTCGTTCCGGCGGATGTCGGTTCTCAACGGAACGCCTTGCGCGTTTCCCGAAGTACCGGGTTGGGTTGCTTCCAAGGTTCTTTTGTAGGCAAGCTTTCGGCATTCCTTTATTAGATGTCCAGGAGTTTTACAATAGCGACAGATTTTAGTCTGGTAATTTTGTTGAGGCTGTCCAGCAGTCGTTAATTTAATTGGCGATGCGGTAAAGGGTGGTTGTGAGGTTGTATGTCCGTTGTTGGGGTAATAGCGGTTGTTAGTGTTGTTGCTCATAAGATTTTGGCGAGCTGCATTGCTGGTGTTATTGGGGAGGTCAGCACGGGGTTGAAAGTTCGGGCGAAAGAGGGTTCTCTTCCGAATGTTCTCGGCTTCAATAGTTTTGGATAATTATATAGCTGTGCTAATACTCTCCTCAAAGGTTCTTGGATGTTTGAGTGTTACGTCCCGCAACAAAAATTTTATTTCTTATTCAAATATGCAAAATTTGCCTTTATAATCTTCAAACTGTAATCCAACCGTTGAACATATCAAGTTCAATCCTACCGCGTTACATATTATTATTAATATAATTAACCCCTTGACATACAATGACGTCTCTGAGACGTCATGTATTTCATGTGCCATGGTAGACTTTGACGTCTCCGAGACGTCAAGAAATCTTTTCGGCGAATACCGGGCAGTATAATATTATTGGATTATCTGTTTCGGCCGTGCATCAATGCTGTTTTTTTTAAACAGTCGAAGATGCTTTCCCCCTCTCAATAATATCGGTAACAAAATCGCATCGGCAAACAGATAAACAGAAAGAAGCGCAATGGAAGCGGTAGTTAGTATAACAGTGATCTCGCACGCTGAATGCCGTAGCATATATTTGAATTTTGTAAAATTAGAAATAGTTCTCCCAACATGTCTGAGTTGAATGCATTATATGTAAGTGACGACGAAAGTCTATTAGGCTATTTTAGTGGTGATAATGAAATTGAAAATGGTCATCAAAGTGTTTATGCTGTTGAGTATTCAAGTGATGCTTCAAATTCAAGTGAAGCTAGCTCTATTCAACAAAATGTGCGTAAACGTGCAAGACCTATTTCGAGCAGTGAAGATTCTGACACAGAGGATGAATGGAACTGGAAAGAAGAAGAAAATATTGTCAATATAAAACAATTTACTGCAACTTCCGGTATCAATTGTTTAGTTTTACGAAGATTGGGTATAAATGCAACACCTTTGTGTGTTTTCAAAGAAGTATTATGTGATTATTTTTTTGAAATAATAGAGAAACGAATAGATATGCAGCACAAATGAAAATGGTAGAGGTAACGAAAATGAAGGAGTGGTGTCCACTAACAAATGATGAAGTTAGAGCATATTTTGCGTTATGCATTATAATGTCTCAAATAAAAAAATCTAAAATAGACATGTATTGGTCGAAACGAAAAATATTAGAGACTTCCATATTTTCGCAAGTTATGCCTCGTAAACGTTTTTTGGCCATAACGCATTGTCTTCATTTCGTGAATAATGAGACGGATTCTACAGAAGACAGAATACGAAAGGTTCGATCCGTGGTGGATTTCTTGAATGCCAGATTCCGACAGTTATACACTCCGGAAGAAAATATCGTCATAGACGAGTCCCTCATGAAATTCAAAGGACGGCTAAATTACGTACAATTCATAGCATCCAAACGAGCGAGATTTGGAATTAAATTTTATAAATTATGCGAATCCAATTCTGGGTATTGTTATGGATTTAAAATATACACAGGACAAGACAAAATTCAAGGAAGTAATGTACCTGTATTGGAAAGTGTTGTCATGCAACTAGCCGAACCCATTTTAGGAAAAGGATATACCTTGTTTTTAGATAATTGGTATTCGTCTCCCAATTTATACAAAATTTTGCAAGCAAAGAATACAAATGTTGGAACGGTGAGAAAAAATCGGAAAAATATGCCAAAGGAGCTGGCATCGTACAAGCTAAATAAAGGAGAAGTAAGAACACTATCTTGCAGAGGTATCCTGGCCTTACGCTGGCATGACAAGAAGGATGTGTATATAATAAGCACGAAACATTCAAACGCAGAAATGGTCGATACGGGGAAAATAAGAAGAAAAAAAGGAGGCGAAGAAGAAACTGTGTCGAAACCGACTTGTGTTGTGGAATACAATCGAGGAATGGGAGGTGTCGACAAGCAAGACCAAAGCCTTGCATGTTTCCCTCTCATGCGAAAGTGTGTAAAAGGATATAAAAAAATATTTTTTTATGTGACATAGCTATTTATAATGCTTATGTCTTATATTCCAAGTTGCCTACTTCACAAAAGCAATCGATTGTGAATTTTCGATTGAATATTGCAGAAAGTATGCTCTGTAATTTGTCCCTTCCAAACTATCCGACACGCGGCAGACCGTCGCAAAGTGAATGCCCAACTCGATTACAAGCAAAACATTGGGCACATTTTCCCGAAAATATACCTGCGACAAATAAAAAGCAACATCCTGCAAAACGATGTCATGTGTGCAAAAAACATAATATAAGAAGTGAAATGACTTGGCAATGTAAAACATGCCTCGTTCCGCTACATATTCCTAAATGCTTTGAGATGTATCACACGTTAGAAAAGTACTAAATTATTATTTTATAGTATTACTTAATAAATTATTGTACACTAACACTATATATCAACCTTATTGAATGTTATATAACAATGTAAATCCGAAAATAAAACGCCCTGTTCTGAGCTTGTACAAGAGCGTTCACTATTGAGCCAAATTATATGGTATTCTACGGACGCGTCAACGCGCATTTTATTCGTATGTCAAGGGGTTAATATTGTTAATCAAAATCCCACCGCGCTATCTATTATCACCAATATTTCTTATTATAAAATCACACCGCGCAATGTATTATCACCAACATTTACCGTACATCAATATTATTCCACCGCACGATATACTATTGTCAATGTCTCCGAAAATAATCTTTCTTTATTAAGAAGATAGCTATACATAACATAACCTCACTTAGGAATGATAGAAATAATTTTAAGTATTTCTCCACATATAGTATCGCCCGCATAAAAATTACCTACTTTACCGACAATAGGCAAAATCACCCACACAAGTTACCGACAGTCGATAAAATAAATTCCTACCTTACCGACAAAGCAAGTTACCGACAGAAAAATTACCGACGGTCGATAAAAAAGTTTTCTACCTTACCGACAGAGCAAAAGTTACCGACAGAAAAATTACCGACGGTCGATAAAAAAGTTTTCTACCTTACCGACAAAGCAAAAGTTACCGACAGAAAAATTACCGACGGTCGATAAAAAAGTTTTCTACCTTACCGACAGAGCAAAAGTTACCGACAGAAAAATTACCGACGGTCGATAAAAAAGTTTTCTACCTTACCGACAGAGCAAGTTACCGACAGAAAAATTACAGACGGTCGATCACATAGTTACCGACGTTACCGTCTGAGGATAAAGTCATTTCCTACCTTACCGACAGTGAAGACTATCCGTACCCACCTTACCGACAGACGGCAACGCCATCTCTGAGGCAACGATGGTACTAACTTTACCGACTTATAAGAGAATACCTCCTTTATTAATATATAATCCTGATACAAAGAAATTTTACAAATCAAAAACCAAAAGACTATACATATATATATATTTTTGAACGCGTCTCAGTACCAGCTACACGCATATCTAATTATTTTAGGGCCTAAATTATACCAAAAAAACATTGACTCCAGATTAACTCGAAAAATATTATAAATAAAAATCTTATAATAAGTTTCCCTTAAAGAGCATAAAAAGTCAGACCGATACATGTATGCGTAATTATGAAAACTCCAATACTACTAATTTTATAAACGAAGTTGTAAAATATAATTTTCCATATGCGACATTATGAGTCATCATCACATTCCAAGTTAAGACTGGAATATTCCGCTCGAATACTATTGCATAACATTACGCAACATGATGAAATAATTAATTATCATTAAGTAACAAATGAATTTATTGTTATTAAGCGTATGCAATAATTTCCATTTATATATTAATCCACAAGAAAATCCGTTTAAGAGAACATTGCGCAACGTGACAAAATAATTAATTGTTATTAAGACAAACAAAAATAATTGTTAAATGCAATAATTTTTATTCAAAAACCTAACGGTTATAAATATTAAAAGTTAAATCAAAAGAATATCCCGTTCGAATATTATTGCGCAACATGATGCAACATGATGAAATAGTTAATCGTTATCAAGAGACGAACGAATTTATTGTTAAATATTAATATTAAGAATATGCAATAATTTTTATTAACTTGCTAATGCAAAAACCTAACGGTTATAAATATTATAATTAAATCCAAAGAATAAGAATTGTTGCACAACTTATTGAAATAATTTACAGTCTTTATATATCTATACTCCACAACGTAATCATAAATACTTATATATTAAAATAATTGTAATTATAATAATTATGATATCAGAATTTATTAACAATATTTAAAAGCATTTTCCATAATAATACATAAAGACAAAAATGAACTTTTGAACGGAGCATGCTAGAAACTCCGTTGACATTTCTACAGCTAGAGCTTAAAATTCTACATTAAAAAATATATGCATGTAAATCGCAAAGAAATTCTGATGGTTTAATAATTATTATAAAACTTATATGTCAAAATGCAATGTAACCAGTATAGCCGAATCTATACTGACCGCTCCGTCGTCCCCACTCCAATTCTGAAGAGTCCCACCATCCGCAAGCTAAACTACGCCCAATTTCTGCGGCAACGATCAGCAGCGCGCGCATCTTCCCCTCGCTCGCGCCAGCGGCGCGCGCAACTAGCCCGGAGAAGGGAACCAATGAGCAACTGCGCCGCCCACGCTGAGGCGCGCGCATCCGTCACGTCAGAGAGAGCCAATCACAATTCGACGCGCAACCGTCACGTCAGAGGGAACCAATCGCCTATTGACAACGCGGCACATCCCTCGAGGCGCACGCATCTTTCGAGGCGCGCGCAGCCAGAAGCAGAGAAGGGAACCAATCACTGCTCGACTCCCTCCACGGAGAAGCGCATCTCCTACTATTGGGACCGTGTGCAAAACTGGGACTGACGACTATATAAACCCGTGCAGAGCGGTCCTCGCATTTGGCCCAACTATCTTCATAGTGTTAACTTGGCACTTTCTGCCCGACGTCTTCAACTGTTAACAACTACTGGCATTTGGCCCAACGATCTACTACAGTTAATTACTGGCCTCTTGCTACTGTACTTACCATAGTACTTTGTACTTATACTTATACAATAAATTCAGTGATTATAATACTTCAACGTCTTGACTTCTTGGACTGCAACCCTCTTCCAGTGTCATCACCGAGGTAGACGGCATCCTGTGGAAGGAAGCAGTTTCCACTTATCCACGTACGGATCTTGGTAAATACTCAGCCAAACTGTCATTTATCTTAACTCTTAATTCACTTTCATTTCAACTTAATACTAATCAAGTTAAACTGCATGATAATTTTAATTCGGGAATCTATACCTACGACTATCCATATTCCCTCATCCATATACTCGTTATTTAAATATTACTTCAAATTGGAAGACTTTTACTGGGACTTATCTCCTTGATAAGACGACGCGATAGACAGTGAGCGAGTGCGAAACTGCAGCGGCAGGTCGAACCCAAGTCTGGCTCGGTGAAAAAACAATTATCTTGAGGAATTTATTCCAATGATAGAGGTTGTTTCTTAACTTAGAGCTGGTGAGGCAAACAAAAAATTAGCGGCCTCCTGTCAATCGACGTCTGAGTAGGCAAAGGTACAATTTCGGCCCGGTTAATAGGCAATTATCTTGAGGAATTTATTCCTATGATAGAAGTTGACCTTTTGATCTTGGAGCTGGTAGACGTTAACGTCTGATTGAATCTAGCCTTGATTTCAAGATACAAGATACATCCCAGAACTTAGCGATAATACACTGGCTTAGTAAATAATAATTTCAATTATTATTTAATACGATTAATTAATTATAACCTGACATTGCAAGGTTAATACCAAGCCAGACGTACGATAGGTGGATACCTTGTCAGCGTATTCAGCCTCTTTATCCCTCCTTGAATCCTTTTTCGATTTTCAGTAAACTAAATAAAATTAAATCGAACTCGAAAATTGAAACAGCAGCCTAACAATTTAACAAAAACACCATAAGTCGATAACTATTAATCATTTACATACCCACAATTGCTAATTTACCATCGGTCGGTAATTTACCTAACACAGTTAAAATTTACCATCAGTCGGTAAAACAGAAATTGCCGCTAACCATCGGCCGGTAAAACAGAAATCTACATTACCATCGGTCGGTAAAACAGAAAGTGCCGCTAACCATCGGCCGGTAAAACAGAAATCTAACTTACCATCGGTCGGTAAAACAGAAAGTGCCGCTAACCATCGGCCGGTAAAACAGAAATCTAACTTACCATCGGTCGGTAAAACAGAAATTGTCACTCACCATCGGCCGGTAAAACAGAAATCTACATTACCATCGGTCGGTAAAACAGAAATCTACATTACCGACGGTAGGTAATTTTCGGGAGTCGATGATTACCCTTGGTCGATAATTTAAAATTAACCTATTACCATTTACTTTTCTTTTCTCAGCCTATATCTATTTAACTCAGGGGAACTAAAATCTATCTCTCTCTCTCTTGGGATAACAATTATTAAATAAATATTCACGCGGAACTTCTTTTCTTTATATTTAACAGGTGTTGGGTTTATTTTTTCGGATTCGTCAACGTGAATAGCATCAAATCACCAGGATCTAAATAATTAACTAAATAAATTCTCACCTAATTATTTAAACAATAGATGGTCCGAGTGCGACGCACTAATACAAATACCCGTCGAGCCACTCTTCATCAAATACGTCGGAATAGACGATCTCGACGCACCTTCTATCCAATCATCACCATAGCAACGATATCATTTCACCAACCCCCGAGATAGTTGATCTAGAATCCCAATCGCCAGAGCCCCACATTCCTCTTATTATCCTTGAACCGGAAATCATAGATCTCCGGGAAGACACCGAGAATATCATCCCTTTAACTCAACCTTCCACCAGTAACCATTATACAACTCCCGGACGTGTAGAAGGACTCATAGATGGTTGGAGTAACTGCTCCACTATTCCATTGACTTCCAACGACTCCTCAACCCAAGGGACTTCAACAAATGGGGAACAAAACTCAGGAACAACACAAAATCCAGATACCATCGCCCAATATAGCTATTACCCAGAGGAAGACGGCGTCTATCCTCCACCTAATTATTCACCCGTAGTATACGGAGACTCAAATCCCTTCGAACCTTTGAATATTCCCCAAGCACCCTTTGCTTCAATAGATATAGAGTACTATTTCCTTCCCGACATGTACGGTTACCCCCGAGAAGAATGAATAACGTATCATAATCATTTTGTACTCCATTTAAGAACCAAAGCACAATTATAAAAGAAAAGAAACAAAAGGTGAAATAAATAAAGAAATCAAATCTATATAAACCATTTATTTATTCGCATTCCCTCCTGAATCCTCTCTACGAGCACAACAGACCTTCAATCTCTCGGCGTCCCAGGGTATAGCCGGCCTAGCAGGTTGCCCTAAAACAAATTGAGAGATTAATTGCGTCCAACTGGGAAAGTAAGACTTCCAGACCAGTCCTGAGGAACTGGGGACGTAACACGAGTTTCACGCGTACTAACAAGTCAGACGGGAGCCCGTTGACAAAGCTATGCATGGTGGTTGCTTCGATGGCGTCTTTGCTTCGTTCTCCTATGTTTCCGGACAAGTCAGATTCTCCATCTATAATTGCAGTACGTAGTTCCTGCACTCTGCTTATATAATCGAAAATATTTTCATTTTGCTTCATGTATATGTTAGCTAGTTCTCCTCGGTATTGATCGACTGACTTATTTGGTCCGAAAATTAGTTTTAGTCGTTTCGTTAGCTCGAAAACGGTGTGACATTCTACTCCTTCTATTGCAGAGTATGCATGCCCTTGTAGTTTATTAATAATGAGTTGCACCAAATGATATTCGTGGTACGCGGGTATTAAATCGAGGGCACGTTCGCAAATTTTACTGAAATGGAAAACGGACATTTTATGGCCATCAAATTTGGATACTGTGTCGATGGCATCTTTAAGGCGTATTGGAGAAGGTTGATCCACGATGTCAAAATGTTGTGACGTTGGTTGAGAAAACATTTGTTCCTCACGTGGAATACGTCTTTCTTCTTTTTGCGAGGTCTCTAAATTCATGAGCCTCGAATTAATTTTCTCAATCAAGTTGGTAATCGTTTGCATAGAACCCATTAACTGTTCTACAGGTTGTCCTTGGGCTCCGGCCATTTCCTTTTGGCTCATTTCTTCTTGCATTTTTGTCAGATGTTCGTTCTTGGCTTGCAGAGCCTCGGCTTGTTCTTTCAATTGTTTCTCTTTTTCGTTTATCTTTTGCATGAGAATTTCAGTTTCTTCTGCTGTATATTGTTTCCTAATAGCTCCCGTGGCTACAGAACTCGTCGAACTTGCTCGAGTCTGCATAATGGATTTAGATATGATATAGAAATTTTATTCGTCGAACACTTAATTTCCTCTCAGAAGCTTAGATCCTTTTTGGCAAATCCCACCGCTGCCCCCCCACCAAAATTTTTTATTTGTTTCTGTTACGTCCTATCCGATCGTTTATTCAACGATTCTGCAGGGCTCACCGTGCAGGGACGAACAAGGTTGTATCTCTCTATTTCTTTTTCAGGGCAATCTGCTAGGCCGGCTATACCCTGGGACGCCGAGAGATTCAGGATCTGTAGGATGCTTCTTTTCAGAGGTGTTTTAAGGTTGACGAATGAATAAAAGTCGAATCCTTGTTATGATGTTTCCTTACAAGATTTCCTTATTTATTAGTCATATCAAGAATACAAAAGTATGTATATATATATATATATATATATTTTCAATTTTATTAGTCTGTTTTCATAAGGTATATTCGACGAAATGATTTAAAACTATTTAGATTATCACTTCTTTCCTCAATTTATTTTTAAATTATGTGTCATCTATTGTTCCCAAGAACTCCTCACTATTTAGATAATCTAAAATATCATTGACTTCTTGGTCTGCCAGACTCTCGTCTATAGGAGAGATTTCTATGGGGTCGAACTCGAATTCTCCGGGTCTAACGGGGGAGTAATTAGGGGTTGAGTAGTCGGAGAATGAGCCCGAGCTATCGGGGCGAAAGGGAGATGTTTGGATCTGCCTGTCCCGTCTTATTTCGGCGTTGGTCTCCCAGGCTCGGAGTAACCCTTGTGGTATCTCAGCAGTAAGGTCATCCAGGTCGAGGACAATTGTGGAAGCTGTCGAGCTGACAGAGCAAGTATCTGGCGATTCCTGTTCTTCTTCCGGCTCTTCTCCAGCCGGTATCGCTTGGAGTTGTCTGCTGTTCTCGGGGTTTAGTTCGGGGGGCAAAGGGGCAAATGAAAGGTCGTGAGGGATGTTTTCACGATTATTGACTGCTTGAATTATCTCGCTCGGGATTTCATCTCGGTCTATGTATAAATAGTAAGGAACAGTACGTCGGTTTCTCAACAGACGCTGCCGGAAATACTCGCGACGCCTTATACCCGCCCGATAGAAGGGGATCTCGCGACGGAGAACTGGATCGATGCGTAATGCGTTTACCATCTACCGAAAAATATTCGTTGTTTATTTCAAAATTTACTTTTATTATTTTGAAAGGAAAGCAAACTCGAGGGTAATTCTACTTACGATTGGGTATTTTGAAAGTAGGGCACCTGTCAAAAGAATGTACCGCGTAAGTCTAAAATTCCACGAATGATTTTAAAGAAAGTGACAGGATAGATCCTAAAGTCTCGGATTAATTCATTTATTTAATGAAGGGTTATTAAATAATTATTCTCCATGCCATGATAGTAGAACGAGAGTAGGGGTGAGGAAAAGAAAAAGGATTAGTATCGTACCTGCTGGTTTAGGGTTTATTAATTAATAATTTCATTCGATATGCAGACGTGTCACTAAACCAGAGTTATTATTTTATGTTTCAGTCGGTCTTTAAAGAGCGTGTCCCGTGCTCTTACGACAAGTGTCGATGTGCAAGACGTCACGTCACAACGGCACAGAGTCCGTAAAGGAGTTTCCTAGAAAATCCTTCACGAAAACGGCAGAGGAGTAGAGTAGGCTACCCAATGCACATCGATTGACAAGTCGAAGGCGACAATTCACTCTTGTGGTTAAAACCAAAGACAGACTGAACACTCGATGTCAAATAAAATCAACATATGTGTATATTTAAGAAAAAGAAGTACGGGGTTTTATTTTAGTTTGGTTAAGGAACATCCACACATTTAATCATTTTCATTTGTTTAGGATAATTTATGTAAAATAACCTTTGAAATGATGAACGATGACAGGAGGCCGCTGATTTTTTTATATGCCTCACTAGCTCCAAGTCAAGAGGAAACCTCTATCACAGGAATAAATTCCTCAAGATAATTGCCTTTTCACTGTGCCTGAATTAGATTTATCCTGCCGAAGCAGGGTCTTACTAATTACTGTCAATCGAGTCGTCTCGAAAATAATGGGATAAGTCCCATAAAAGACTTTTAATTCGAAGTAAGATTTAAATAATTTGTGTGTATGGATGCGGGAATATGGACAGTTGAAGTTAAAGAATTAAAAGATATAAAGGTTGACAGTCAAGTAGCATGCGACTGTGTAGATTATTAATTATTAATAAGTATTAGGGAGCAAAGAAAATTGAATTGGTTTAAGATGTACTTACCAGTTGATGCTATGTTGCAGATGTTGGATAAAAACGACTGGTCTCCGTAGAGGGCTGTCCGCCTCGGCGATGTCCCTTCAGGAGAGTCAGAGGAGCCGGTGAAATAATTGGCAGAAGACCCAAGTTGCAAGTTTGAATGCACTTTATTTAAGTAAAACTCGATACAATATTTGACGGCTCTTAAGACGCTTGGTAAGTTGATTTCTTCCTTTCTTCTAGAGAGCTGGTGGTCAAATGCACGGAAGACTGAGCTGCGCTCCCTGAGGTACCCTCTGGTCCCTACTCCGTGTCGGGCGTCCGCAGTGGTAGGAGAATGTGCGCGCTCCCGGGCGTGGGCGACTCGGCCGCTATAGCTGCCCTTCTTCTTCAAGCGCATCGTGACGTAGTAGGCGTGCCCTCGTGTGGAGATAGTGGGGGCGACGGAGCTGTCAGTTGTGTTCGTGCTTCGAGCTTGTTAAATTATTTTACAAAGGTAAAATTTTATAATAGTTTTAGCTACCAGAGTTCTTGCATGCATATATTTTCCAATGCAGAATCTTAAGCTCTCTTAGTAGAAATGTGAACGGTCTTTCTAGCATGCTCCGTTCAAAAGTAACATTTAATGGTTGTAATCTTTTATACTGTCTAATATTATAACCTTTAAATTTGTTTAAATAAGCTCTGGTGTCATTAACTATTATAATTACAATGGTTTTATATTATAATAGTATATTGCCTTATATAATATATATATATGTGTGTATATATATAGATGTATGTGTATTACATATGTGTACGTAGTGTTAATTGAAAATTTAATTGTGAAGAGTAATAGTTACTTAACTAATAATTTTGTTCATTATAGTTCTTGAGATGAAGAATGTGGCTGTCGCGCCAGGCAGTCGCGCCAGGCTTTTATCTTATCGCCGCATGAGCTCATGGCTCAGAGTTTCGCTTGTCTCTTGGTGAGTGAATTTATTCTTATAACGCTTTATATGATGTCTTAATAATTTCGCTTGTAACAATTTTGTTCATATAACCTTTTGCTATTAGCTTTATTATGTAGGATATATATATATATATATATATGTAGATATTACTTGATTTTAAACTTTTAAAGATTTCATAAATGTAGCTTGTTAAATTTTAACCATGTTAAATTTATTTAATACTTAGTTAACAATTGATATGTATTAATAATTTCCTTCTAAAGAAATAAGAGTTTGACTTCTTAAATATCCATGCTTATTTGGCATATGTATATATCCTTTTAACAATTTATAATCTTATAATTATTACGCTTGCAATAAGAAATGCTCTTTATAATATTCGTATGGAATAATATTCAAGCGGAATATTCTTTGGCCTTGAGGATTGTTATGCTCGAGCGCTTCTGAGAGACGCAACTGCTCGGGCGCTTCTCGGAAATGACAAGGAAAATAGCGCGTCGCATTTAGCCTTGAGCGCTTATAAGAAGACTTATATATTGTGTGCATAAATCATATGCTTCTTAGCACTATTAAATCTTTTATAATTTACTCGTTTTTATTATTGAATTTTTATCTATTGCTAATCATTCTTAATTTTTGCAATTAGCATTTCATTTTGGATTTTATAGTTTTGGGTTTTACTTTTAATTTTATTATGTATATATATATATATATATATATGTTCGTACTTATAATGTACATATAGATATTCTTTGAGATTTGTGATTTATAATTTTAACAGAGTGTGACGCAGTGAGTTTTATTAATAATTATATATACTAGTGGCTAAAGTAAAAGTCTGAATTTATTTCATGCCTTAGTCTTATAAGAATATTATATTAGAGTTTCTTTGGTCTGAAGGCTAACATATGAACGTCGCATGCATTAGGGGAGATGAGACTGTTGGCGCGTTCCAACAGATAGCACAGCGCGCTGGCTTAATCTTGAGCGCTTAGGCTGACTTACTAATTCACGCGTATAAAATCACGTACTTATTTTATTTGCATTAATGTCCCGGTACATACACTTGTCATTTTGATTTTGACATTAATTATTACAGACTTTTATACTTTGATTTGCTAGTAATTAATTTATTAAAATTTTCTCTTTACTTTATTTAGGTTGCTACAGTATATACATATATATAAGAATAATTGAAAGGACATAAGCCAATGGATGTTTCATGGACAGTATGCAGGCCTAAAGCATATGAGAGTATGCTTCATTCAAATGGACTTGAGGCTGCTGCATAAAGCATCTATAATACAACGCACGGAAGTTCATTTGGTACGTTCGTTAATTTTTATATTTAATTGTTTCACTACTGCATTTAACATTAATTTTATATATACAGGGTGACCCATTTTAACTTAGGCAGCCAAATAACTCGAAAACTAAGCCCAGCAAACAAAAATGTTTCAGACAAAAGTTGTATGGTTTCGAGGGGGCCATAAGATGGTACCATTGGTTTGACCTTGAAGAGTCATTTGAAGGTCACGTGAAAGTCACTTCAATTTTTTTAAATGGAACACCCTATATATTTTTGCACATTCTTGTAGCTTATCTCGAGACTCTCGCTTTCCAAAACACTATAACTAAGTACCTCTTCGTTAAGTACTTTTTGAGTTATGAGGCTTGAAATAATTTCTTTATTTTACATAAACCGTAAAATATCTTGTAAAATATTCATTTTTCGATTATCTTACCTTAATACTTTTACGTACAAAATAATGAGAGAAATCAATTGGTGTAAAAAAAACACATAGTTGTTTTGAAGAAAAAATATGTAATTTGCAATTAACAATTCCATATTTTTTCTTAAAAATAACTATGTGTTTTCTTTACACCAATTGATTCCTTTCATTATTTTGTACATAAAAGTATTAAGGTAAGATAATCGAAAAATGAATATTTTACAAAATATTTTACGGTTTATGTAAAATTAAGAAATTATTTCAAGCCTCATAACTCAAAAAGTACTTAACGAAAAGGTAGTTAATTATAGTGTTTTGGAAAGCTCTCGAGATAAGCTACAAGAATGTGCAAAAATATATAGGGTGTTCCATTTAAAAAAATTGAAGTGACTTTCACGTGACCTTCAAATGACTCTTCAAGGTCAAACCAATGGTACCATCTTATGGCCCCCTCGAAACCATACAACTTTTGTCTGAAACATTTTTGTTTGCTGGGCTTAGTTTTCGAGTTATTTGGCTGCCTAAGTTAAAATGGGTCACTATATATATATATATATATATATATATATATATATATATTTTATAAATACATTATGTAATTAAATAAGACTTTTAATTAATAAACTTACCAAATAAACTTCCGAAATAGGCCACACAGCTTCCTCAAAATTCTTTCAATACTGCATATCCTCATATGGTTTAAGCCTGCCTGTCATCCGCGAATAACCCATTGGCCCGCATCATTTTAAATAGTCACAAAAGTAACCTAAATAAATAAAGAAAATTTCAATTAATTAACAACAAATAATAAATCAAAAATTTAAAAGTAAAGAACCGTAATAATCAATGACAAAATAATAAAAGTATATAAGAAAATGCGAACAAAATGTGATTTTATATATAAATATTAATGAAAGATATTTTGCAGTATGATAAAGTAATAAATTACAAATTACGAGGAATACGCAATACATACACATATGAAACTATAAAGTTTGAAATGTAAATTCGTCACTGATGAATATTTAACGATCATAATTTTATACGCGCTACTTATTGAACCGAATTAAGCTCAGAGACTAAGTCCAGCGTGCCGCGTTATCTCCCCTATTGCCGCGTTATCTCCCCTAATGTTTTCAACCTCCACGGCCGAGTCCTAAGACAAAGGGGACTCGAAAAAATAGCATGCATGAATATTACGAAGAGCGCCTTCTTATTGCGAGTGTAATAAATCATTATGTAATTATAAATTATAAAGGAATATATATATATATTGCATGTACGTACCATTAACTAAAGAAATTTGACAATAACACATTTATATATATATACATATATATATAAATATATATATATATATATATATATATATATATATATATTTAACTATTAAATAAATACTAAATAAATTCAATAATGAAATTTAAAATTTAACAACTACATTTATTGAACTTTATAACACAAAGGTTATGAACATTTATATATATATATATATATATATATATATGTATATATATATATAAATGTTCATAACCTCACATTTAGCCTTGAGTGCTTATATACATATACAGGGCGATTCAAAATAACCCCTGTGTCCCTGAAATGACATGTTCTTGAATCAATTCTAACAAGTAACACTACCCAAATGTAAATCGCCGATTTTGATAATTTTTGAATATGTTATAGTAGACATAAAAATAAGACATACGTATTTTTTTTTATCGGCGGAGAAACATATTTAGGGAGTGAAACACCCCTTTGAATGAAGGGGTGTCTGGGGTCGATTTAATTGTTTTGTATAAATCTAAAAAACTACTGTAAAAAACCTCTCTCCAAAATAGGATTATTTTAATCTACAAAATAGTTATTTTAATATGAACAAAATAGTGTTATTTTAAACCGTAAAAAACTGTTCTACAAATTATTTTAATTTTGTGTAAAATATATCCTACAAAAATAATGATATCAAAAAAATTGTGCTAAGTGAAAATAAAAACTTATAAAAATATTTTAACCAAAAAAAGTTATACAAAATAGTTGTTTTAATTTTCTACATTATATCCTAGAAAAATAATGATATCCAAAAATTACGCTAATTGAAAATAAAAACTTAAAATATTTTAACTAAAAAAGATTGTACAAAATAATTGTTTTAATTTCCTACAAATAATATTAAAAAGTTGCGCCGACTGAATAAAAATTTTCACTATAAAATATACATTTCTTTTTTATTTCCAATATTAAAAAGAAAATGATATTAAATGAATTGTAATACATCTATTATAAAAAATCGTTGAAAATATGAACAATCATATACATTGCAATAATCATATGCATATATCCTGGTTTAATTAAAAAAAAAAAAAAAAGAAAATGATAATACAAAATACAAAATTAAAAATTATTAAAAAAATTAAGAATTAGAAATTAATAAAAAAAAATAAAAATTTATATAAAAATTAAAAATTAATACATATAAAAAAATTTTAGTTAAAAAACAGCGCTGCTAATTTCATTAGCACATTATTCAGTGTAGCAGCGCTAAGTTTTTTAACTAAAATTTTTTTATATGTATTAATTTTTAATTTTTATATAAATTTTTATTTTTTTTTATTAATTTCTAATTTTTAATTTTTTAATAATTTTTAATTTTGTATTTTGTATTATTTTTTTTTTTTTTTTAATTAAACCAGGATATATGCATATGATTATTGCAATGTATATGATTGTTCATATTTTCAACGATTTTTTATAATAGATATATTACAATTCATTTAATATCATTTTCCTTTTAATATTGGAAATAAAAAAGAAATGTATATTTTATAGTGAAAATTTTTATTCAGTCGGCGCAACTTTTTAATATTATTTGTAGGAAATTAAAACAATTATTTTGTACAATCTTTTTTAGTTAAAATATTTTAAGTTTTTATTTTCAATTAGCATAATTTTTGGATATCATTATTTTTCTAGGATATAATGTAGAAAATTAAAACAACTATTTTGTATAACTTTTTTTGGTTAAAATATTTTGTTTTTATTTTTACTTAGCACAATTTTTTTGATATCATTATTTTTGTAGGATATATTTTACACAAAATTAAAATAATTTGTAGAACAGTTTTTTACGGTTTAAAATAACACTATTTTGTTCAGATTAAAATAATTATTTTGTAGATTAAAATAATCCTATTTTGGAGAGAGGTTTTTTACAGTAGTTTTTTAGAGTTAATAATAGGGAGTGGCTCATTGGCGCACAGTACAATTGGACACGTTGCAATTGCCCACCGTGCTATTAGACACATAAGACTGCGCACCGTTCGATTGGACACGTTACATTTGCCCACCGTTCAATTGGACACAGTTCTTTTGCGCACAGTTCATTTGCGCACAGTTCTTTTGCACACCGTTCGATTGGACACGTTACATTTGCCCACCGTTCAATTGGACACAGTTCTTTTGCGCACAGTTCTTTTGCGCACAGTTCTTTTGCCCACAGTTCTTTTGCGCACATTACTCTTGCCCACATTACTTTTGCGCACATTACTTTTGCGCACATTACTTTTGCCCACGTTACTTTTGCCCACATATACTTTTCCATGCGAAGGGAGGTTCCACATGGGTTTGCAACGGGTGGGGGGCGGGGGGCGGGTGTGCAGCTGTGCGTGTACTTTGGAACGCAAACTGGGATTCCACATGGGTTTATAAAACTGTGGGCAAAAGTAACGTGGGCAAAAGTAATGTGCGCAAAAGTAATGTGCGCAAAAGTAATGTGGGCAAAAGTAATGTGCGCAAAAGAACTGTGAGCAAAAGAACTGTGCGCAAAAGAACTGTGCGCAAAAGAACTGTGTCCAATTGAACGGTGGGCAAATGTAACGTGTCCAATCGAACGGTGCGCAAAAGAACTGTGCGCAAATGAACTGTGCGCAAAAAAACTGTGTCCAATTGAACGGTGGGCAAATGTAACGTGTCCAATCGAACAGTGCGCAATCTTATGTGTCTAATAGCACGGTGGGCAATTGCAACGTGTCCAATTGTACTGTGCGCCAATGAAGGCTTCTCTTAATAATACACTATTTTGCAAATTCTTATACTGTTTTTTACGCGGACTTAGCACTTTTTTTTACCTTTTTTTTAAAAGGGTAATTTTTTTATGGATATCACTCTTTTTTGTACTATATATAATACATGCATCTTTAAGAATAACTTGGTTCGTTGAAAAAGAGTTTCATAATTTCCTAAATATAATTCTTGCTATTTTTCAACGAACCAAGTTATTCTTAATAAAGATGCATGTGTTATACGTTATCTTACATTTGCAATAATGATTTAAGAGCATATGTATATATTAATGCAGATAGAATTCAATATTATTAATCTAATTTAAATATTGCAGGAAGAGTTTGCTTATAAAGAAGTTTACATAAAGAAGTGTCTATATACTTTGTAAATAGTTCAGTCAAGTGAGAAATAAATCATTACTACGTATGCTCTTGAATCATTATTGCGTATGCAAGATAATGTACTCTTTGAAAACTAGCAAAAATCTTCACAAATAACTTGGTTCGATGAAATCTTTTTCAACGAACCAAGTTATTCTTAAAGATGCAGGTATTACAAAAGTTATCTTGCATATGCAATAATAATTTAAGAGCATATGTATATATTAATGCAGATAGAGTTCAATACTATTAATCTAATTTAAATATTGCAGGAAGAGTTTGCTTATAAAGAAGTTTACATAAAGAAGTGACTATATACTTTGTGCATAGTTCAATCAGGTAAGAAATA
Source organism: Camponotus pennsylvanicus (assembly GCA_023638675.1). Lineage (NCBI taxonomy): Eukaryota > Metazoa > Arthropoda > Insecta > Hymenoptera > Formicidae > Camponotus > Camponotus pennsylvanicus. Next base: position 103,663 of record JALHBL010001416.1, read on the forward strand.
AATCATTAAAACACATGTTCTTGAATAATTATTGTGTATGAAAGATAACTTTTGTAATACGTGTATCTTTAAGAATAACTTGATTCGTTGAAATCTTTTTCAACGAGTTTGCTTATAAAGAAGTTTACATAAAGAAGTGGCTATATACTTTGGGCATAGTTCAATCAGATAAGAAATAAATCATTAAAACACATGTTCTTGAATAATTATTGCGTATGAAAGATAACTTTTGTGATACGTGTATCTTTAAGAATAACTTGATTCGTTGAAAAAGATTTCAACGAATCAAGTTATTCTTAAAGATACACGTATTACAAAAGTTATCTTTCATACGCAATAATTATTCAAGAACATGTGTTTTAATGATTTATTTCTTACCTGATTGAACTATGCACAAAGTATATAGCCACTTCTTTATGTAAACTTCTTTATAAGCAAACTCTTCCTGCAATATTTAAATTAGATTAATAGTATTGAACTCTATCTGCATTAATATATACATATGCTCTTAAATTATTATTGCATATGCAAGATAACTTTTGTAATACCTGCATCTTTAAGAATAACTTGGTTCGTTGAAAAAGATTTCATCGAACAAAGTTATTTGTGAAGATTTTTGCTAGTTTTCAAAGAGTACATTATCTTGCATACGCAATAATGATTCAAGAGCATACGTAGTAATGATTTATTTCTCACTTGACTGAACTATTCACAAAGTATATAGCCACTTCTTTATGTAAACTTCTTTATAAGCAAACTCTTCCTGCAATATTTAAATTAGATTAATAGTATTGAACTCTATCTGCATTAATATATACATATGCTCTTAAATTATTATTGCATATGCAAGATAACTTTTGTAATACCTGCATCTTTAAGAATAACTTGGTTCGTTGAAAAAGATTTCATCGAACCAAGTTATTTGTGAAGATTTTTGCTAGTTTTCAAAGAGTACATTATCTTGCATACGCAATAATGATTCAAGAGCATACGTAGTAATGATTTATTTCTCACTTGACTGAACTATTCACAAAGTATATAGACACTTCTTTATGTAAACTTCTTTATAAGCAAACTCTTCCTGCAATATTTAAATTAGATTAATAATGTTGAATTCTATCTGCATTAATATATACATATGCTCTTAAATCATTATTGCAAATGTAAGATAACGTATAACACATGCATCTTTATTAAGAATAACTTGGTTCGTTGAAAAATAGCAAGAATTATATTTAGGAAATTATGAAACTCTTTTTCAACGAACCAAGTTATTCTTAAAGATGCATGTATTATATATTTTATTTTGCATACGCAATAATGATTTAAGAACATATGTACTAATACAGATAGGATTCAACATTATTAATCTAATTTAAATACTGCAAGAACAGTTTGCGTGTAAAGATTCAACATTATTAATCTAATTTAAATACTGCAAGAACAGTTTGCGTGTAAAGATTCAACATTATTAATCTAATTTAAATACTGCAAGAACAGTTTGCGTGTAAAGAAGCTTATATTATGAAGAAGTGACTATATATATATACTTTCTGAATTATTGCACACGCAAGATAACTTATTTTATATAATACATGCATCTTTATAAATAAGTTGGTTCGTTGAAAACTAGCAAGAATTGTATATAAGTATATTCAAGTGTATATAAATAAATATATTTATTTATATATAATTGAATGTACCTAAATAAATACAATTTTTGCTAGTTTTCAACGCATCGTTATTTGTAAAGATTATATCAGTTATTTCTGCATATGCAATAATGATTTATTTATTTCTTACCTGATTAAACTATTAATTATTAATTAATCTATACGCGAGCCGGACAGTTGTTGATTGAGTTTATTTACGCGAAATTAACCTTTATATTTATTTATTATAAATGCACTCTGGCAAACTTAACCTACCTGTCAAAACCGAGCGAACAGTAATATCACGGAGCGCCGCTAGCGAAATCTTATGTCGAATGCGCCAACCGTACAACTTTTGCGCTTCCTCATTGGCTGGAGATTTGGGCGACGATGACGATGACAAGGGAGACGTTTCTTAATGAAAATTTTTCATAATTCGACTTTACGTCATAATAGCTCCGTTCATAGTATACGTACAGCAAAACTAAAGACACTTTCATTATATAAATCAAACTCAGGCTATCGATTAAGCCTAGTAAGAACTCGATCCGTTCAGCGAATATATGTGAACTAAAAATATCGAGTGCTCTCATCTATCCGACTCGCGTAAAGATACACGGCGCGCGTCTTGTTGCTTACGCGAACTTAGCAAAGACACTACCGTGTCTCTTGATAAGGATTTAGTATTTTCGACCCGAACCAAATAAAATAGTTGCATCACCAAGAGATATGAAAAATGAAAAATTTTCGACTCGATTCAATCATTTTTAGGGGGTAAACTACCCCTGTGTTTAAAACGAAAATTTAAAAAAATGCCCGGAAAATTGCAAATTTTATCCAAAAATTTTGAAAAAAATATATGTTACACTCACATCCAAAACAAAATTGACCTGTTTGGGGATTTTTTTAGAAAATTAGTTTTAAAGGGTAACTACCCTTTCATCGAATTTCTCACGTAACATTTAAATTTATTCCGAAGTAATGGTAAACATTTATCGTCAAATTAATTAATATTTACAAGTTAGTCTGATCAACCCTTCAATTCTATAAGGGGATGAAGGAAAACCTACCCTTAATAAGAGCAAGAAACCGCGGCCCTTAGCATTACCCAGGATCACGACGGGGACGTGGCCGCGTGGATCCCATTTTGTTTTATTTTTTTTGTTTTTTTGTTTTTAAATTTTTTTGTTTTATTTGTGGTTTTTTATTTTTTTGTTTTTTTGTTTTTTTTATATATTATATTTGTATTTTAGCAATTTTTAAAAAATTTAAGTTAATTAAATGTTACAATATGACTGACTTTAGTAATGTTAATTAATGGCTATTCTTTATAGTCTTTACAATAATGAGGGCCGCTTTCATTGTTGGGATCAAAAAAGTGAATAAGACACATATAATGTGTACACCAAGCGCACCTAATGAATGCATTATCTTTACAATACTTGCAGGATATCACAATTTTCAACAGTATTGGACAGGAGTCTTGCATTTAGGTGGTTTTTCTTGAATATACCCACTTTTATACCATGCATATTTAAACATGTTTACGAACCTGGCTGAAGAAAACTGGTTATGAATCAGCGACTGAAGTTTCAATACATTATTTCTTGCATGTAAATTGACATCAAAGCCATATAAAATTATCAGATCTGAAAAATGCTTTAAAAAATTTTTCCATGGTCTAAACCCATAAACATCTAGGGGTTGAATCATACCAGTTGTTCCAGCAGGAATTGTAAAAATGTTGACATCTTTGCCTTCTAGATAAACGTTGTCAAAATTTTTCTTTGTTTGTCCTGTCCACGAATCTAAACATAAAACCGATTGTTCATCAACCACAGACAAGTAAATATCTTTGTACCATTGAACTGCCAGATCAGATGATAATTTCCCCGATTTTAAAGGTACTACGACAATATTTTCTGCTTTATATATGTTCATTTCAACAACAGATCCGAACTGCCCACCCGTTTCTTGTAAAACAATGAATAAAGGCGACTTGAGTAATCCACTAGCTGATACAATCGGTTGTATCGTATAGCTATGTGTTAATGAATTCTTCGATTGTGTTAAACATTCAACTTTTGCTGTTCCTTTAAAAGATAATGTTCGTCCTGCATGTGATTCATAATTAAAACCAGACTGATCTGAATTATAAACATTGTCAGCTCCTAATAATGAGATTTGCTCCCTAATTTTGGATACAAACTGATTTGCTTCTTGTACTAAATCACCTTTCTTTGATAAGAGCGTTTGGGTAGTGAATTTATTAATTTTTCTGGATACGATTCCGTGTTTTATTTTAAAATTGTGAATCCACTTTGATGAAGCCGTGAAAAGTTCTCGAGGTAGTTTAACTTCGTTTCTTGCATTTAAAGCCCATCTCTTAATATCAATATCATGAATTGGTATTGACTTCAAATGTGCATTTTGAAACTGTTTCATGACATATTTGCTAATTTCCAATAATTTTTTATTTCTTGTGCCACCTTCTTTCACTTGCATTTCCCATCTATATAACATCGTAATATTCTGAATTTTTTTAAATTTACTTCGTACACTTTCAAATTTTAAATTTCCCGTTTTACCAGAATGCCAATATTGAACAGCTTTTTCTTTATATTCAAAATCTATCATGGTTTTAACTTTTTTATTATCATTAATAATATCGTTAAAATCATCATGAAAATCTTCTTCAATTGCATGAGTTTCAGGAAGCGCAGTATTATCTTCGCAACATAAAGTGGTATAACTTTCAAACGTCAAGGCAGAATCAATGGAGTCTTTAATTATATTCTTCAACTGTGACGCAAAAGCTCTCTCCTCATCATTAATAGCTGAATCAATATTATATTGTGGATAATTAAAAGCTTCTTGTAACAATTTTAAAATGTTTCTTACATTCATCGTCATTTTTGTATATACGTATTCGGCAAAAATACGTAATTGGTGAGCTTAAGGTGTTTATTGATTTTTAAATTAATTTAATCAAGATTAGAGCACCGTTGAAACTCTTAACGACGTCCGTATTGTCCGAGAAACTTTCTTCTTTGAGTGGACTGCAGAATGTGAATGTAAATGTGAGTGTGAATGTGAATATGAATATGAAACAATATTTACTCAATTTTATAAATATTTTTCTAAATAAGCGATTGCAGAATTGGATGAATAGGTGACTGATGTATGAAATGTACAATAACATTAGCGAATGATCCGAACATCTATATAGAGCTGTCCACGTTTTGCACTTTTCGGCCGATTTCCGTGAGTCAACGCCTATCACCCCCTCCTTACGTCTCGAGACCTTAACAATGAGCCATCTAACAACCGTAACCAAGACGCGCGACACTTTACTACAGGAGCGGCGCAGCTATAACGCGATGCCGTTCCCTACGCCCCGTCTGCCAAAGGTCAATATTTTAAATATGTGAGTTCTTTAAAATTTAGATATCTATTTAGATAATAATCATCTAAAGAGATATGTACATTTTAAAGAACACATATTTAAAATATTGACCTTTGGCAGACGGGGCGTAGGAAACGGCATCGCGTTATAGATGCGCCGCTCCTGTAGTAACGTGTCGCGCGTCTTGGTTACGGTTGTTAGATGGCTCGTTGTTAAGGTCTCGGACGTCGTTAAGAGTTTCAACGGTGCTCTAATCTTGATTAAATTAATTTAAAAATCAATAAACACCTTAAGCTCACCAATTACGTATTTTTGCCGAATACGTATACACAAAAATGACGATGAATGTAAGAAACATTTTAAAATTGTTACAAGAAGCTTTTAATTATCCACAATATAATATTGATTCAGCTATTAATGATGATGAGAGAGCTTTTGCGTCACAGTTGGAGAATATAATTAAAGACTCCATTGATTCTGCCTTGACGTTTGAAAGTTATACCACTTTATGTTGCGAAGATAATACTGCGCTTCCTGAAACTCATGCAATTGAAGAAGATTTTCATGATGATTATAACGATATTATTAATGATAATAAAAAAGTTAAAACCATGATAGATTTTGAATATAAAGAAAAAGCTGTTCAATATTGGCATTCTGGTAAAACGGGAAATTTAAAATTTGAAAGTGTACGAAGTAAATTTAAAAAAATTCAGAATATTACGATGTTATATAGATGGGAAATGCAAGTGAAAGAAGGTGGCACAAGAAATAAAAAATTATTGGAAATTAGCAAATATGTCATGAAACAGTTTCAAAATGCACATTTGAAGTCAATACCAATTCATGATATTGATATTAAGAGATGGGCTTTAAATGCAAGAAACGAAGTTAAACTACCTCGAGAACTTTTCACGGCTTCATCAAAGTGGATTCACAATTTTAAAATAAAACACGGAATCGTATCCAGAAAAATTAATAAATTCACTACCCAAACGCTCTTATCAAAGAAAGGTGATTTAGTACAAGAAGCAAATCAGTTTGTATCCAAAATTAGGGAGCAAATCTCATTATTAGGAGCTGACAATGTTTATAATTCAGATCAGTCTGGTTTTAATTATGAATCACATGCAGGACGAACATTATCTTTTAAAGGAACAGCAAAAGTTGAATGTTTAACACAATCGAAGAATTCATTAACACATAGCTATACGATACAACCGATTGTATCAGCTAGTGGATTACTCAAGTCGCCTTTATTTATTGTTTTACAAGAAACGGGTGGGCAGTTCGGACCTGTTGTTGAAATGAACATATATAAAGCAGAAAATATTGTCGTAGTACCTTCAAAATCGGGGAAATTATCATCTGATCTGGCAGTTCAATGGTACAAAGATATTTACTTGTCTGTGGTTGATGAACAATCGGTTTTATGTTTAGATTCGTGGACAGGACAAACAAAGAAAAATTTTGACAACGTTTATCTAGAAGGCAAAGATGTCAACATTTTTACAATTCCTGCTGGAACAACTGGTATGATTCAACCCCTAGATGTTTATGGGTTTAGACCATGGAAAAATTTTTTAAAGCATTTTTCAGATCTGATAATTTTATATGGCTTTGATGTCAATTTACATGCAAGAAATAATGTATTGAAACTTCAGTCGCTGATTCATAATCAGTTTTCTTCAGCCAGGTTCGTAAACATGTTTAAATATGCATGGTATAAAAGTGGGTATATTCAAGAAAAACCACCTAAATGCAAGACTCCTGTCCAATACTGTTTTGAAAATTGTGATATCCTGCAAGTATTGTAAAGATAATGCATTCATTAGGTGCGCTTGGTGTACACATTATATGTGTCTTATTCACTTTTTTGATCCCAACAATGAAAGCGGCCCTCATTATTGTAAAGACTATAAAGAATAGCCATTAATTAACATTACTAAAGTCAGTCATATTGTAACATTTAATTAACTTAAATTTTTTAAAAATTGCTAAAATACAAATATAATATATAAAAAAAACAAAAAAAACAAAAAAATAAAAAACCACAAATAAAACAAAAAAATTTAAAAACAAATAAAAAAACAAAAAAAATAAAACAAAATGGGATCCACGCGGCCACGTCCCCGTCGTGATCCTGGGTAATGCTAAGGGCCGCGGTTTCTTGCTCTTATTAAGGGTAGGTTTTCCTTCATCCCCTTATAGAATTGAAGGGTTGATCAGACTAACTTGTAAATATTAATTAATTTGACGATAAATGAAACTGTTTACCATTACTTCGGGATAAATTTAAATGTTACGTGAGAAATTCGATGAAAGGGTAGTTACCCTTTAAAACTAATTTTTTAAAAAGTCCCCAAACAGGTCAATTTTGTTTTGGATGTGAGTGTAACATATATTTTTTTCAAAATTTTTGGATAAAATTTGCAATTTTCCGGGCATTTTTTTAAATTTTCGTTTTAAACACAGGGGTAGTTTACCCCGTAAAAATGATTGAATCGAGTCGAAAATTTTTCATTTTTCATATCTCTTGGTGATGCAACTATTTTATTTGGTTCGGGTCGAAAATACTAAATCCTTATATACAAAACAATTAAATCGACCCCAGACACCCCTTCATTCAAAGGGGTGTTTCACTCCCTAAATATGTTTCTCCGCCGATAAAAAAAAATACGTATGTCTTATTTTTACGTCTACTATAACATATTCAAAAATTATCAAAATCGGCAATTTACATTTGGGTAGTGTTACTTGTAAGACGATTTTTCCTTCGGCAAAATTTCGTCCGAAGCTTAGTTTTTGAATTATTAAAGGAAGTAGTTAACGTATGACGGGTCGAATACAAGAGGCAGGCAAGGGTGGCGCGATTCACCGTCAGTCGCGGGAGCTTACGCGGGGCGCCTGCTGCGATCAGCTGATCGCTATACACATACAGACACACATGCAAACACATACATTCTCTCTCTGGTTGTCTGTCTGTCTCTCTCTCTTTCTCTCTCTCTCTCTCTCTCTCTCTCTCTCTCTCTCTCTCTCTCTCATTCGCTCACTCACCTGTACATTTTTTTTTTTTTACGAGAGAGGGGAAAATGCATTTTATGCATACCCACCGGTCGATCCAGTGAGTTATGTGGGACTCGAGTACCAAGTCGAATTACCAACTCGGTACTCCCTACCCACTAAAAACCCCTCTCTTTTCACGAATTTCCTTTAACACACTGTCCCTCTGACTTCCCGAGATCTGTTTTCACATAACGTCAAAAAATAGTTATTATTACCTTTTTCGATGACTTTTGATGTATTGCTGTAATTGCTTGAAGGAGCTGAAATGAATTTTCCGATAGATCGTACGTTCTCAAATTTAACGTAGATATCACGTTGCAAAAGACAAGAAATCCACACTAAATTATTAACTGAGTTTTTCTTCTTTCATGAACTGTATTCTTTTATTAAACTTTAACGTAATCACATTTATTTACTCACTCGATGAGACGAGAAATTTACTAATCAAGAGACACGGTAGTGTCTTGCGTCGAGTTCATCTCTCTAGCAAGACGCGCGCCGTGTCTCTTTACACGAGACGGGAAATTGAGACCAGTTCAGATTATTTCATATTATTATATTAAGATAACCGCTGAACGGATCGAGCTCTTATTAGGCTTAATCGATAGCTTATGTTCGAATTATATAGTAAGTGTCTTTATTTTTACTCTACGAGCTGTAGAAGTGGAAATATCGCGATATATAATTCTAAAATCGTGAAAATACGATTAAGAAACGTCCACGTCGTCGTCATCAAACAATATATATAGAACACAATTTGGCGTACGACTGCCGCTGTCGACACCAGATGGCGGAGGCGCTGGCGCCTGGCGCTTCATAATTCACATATACATGTCAAACATATACATGTCAAATCAAGAGACATGGTAGTGTCTTGCGTCGATTATTGATATGAATAAATTGTTATCAATAAATTAATATATACATGTCAAACATATATATGTCAAATTATTATATGAATAAATTGTTATCAATAAATTAATAATTACTTTTATTTACAGCAAAGTCATATTAATAAATAATATAATATAACATAATGAGAGAAAATAATCTTCTGCATAGTCATATAATTATGATTATATGATATTTCTACAATCATTCTTGACTATGCAGCAAATATATAAATCTATGATTGCAGAAATACTATATAATCAATTATGTGGCTACGCAGAAAATTCTCTCTCTCACATTATGTTATATTATTGTTGTATTATTTATTATTATGACTACGCTGCAAATATATAAACTTTTACATAAATAATATAACATAATGCGAGAGTAAATAATCTTCTGCATAGCCATATAATTATGATTATATGATATTTCTACAATCATTCTTAGCTACGCAACAAATATCAAGCGACGCGGTAGCGTCGTGACGCCAAGTACATAAAAAACAGGACCAAGCATTGAGAGTCACTGTTTTCGACTGAGAGTCACTGTTCTCGATGCGGAATAATGCAACAAAGTGTACAAAAATGTTATCTTCACAAATGAATATGAGTAAATATAAATAGTTAAAAAATTTTTAAATAAAAAATGAATTTACAATTATTAAAAATAATATTTTATTTCATTTTAATCAAGCGACGCGGTAGCGTCGCGACGCTTTTTATTTTATTTTAATAATTTGTAATAATAATGATAAAAATGTTTAAAAATTAAAAAAAAATAGAAATAATGCAGGTTAGGTTAGGTAATGAAAATTAGATAAAATGATCGAGCAATAGAAGATTGAATATATTTTTGGGGAAAAAAGGATCGAGAAAAAACTAATAAGAAAAAAAATGCAAATTAGGAGAAGATAAGGAAAAAGTCAGACAAATTAAAGCGTAATAATTTATTTTTATTTTTTATATATAATTATTGCAGACAGATGAATCTATATTTAAACATATAAAAATGTTTTATTGCAGACAGATAAATCTATATTTGAACATATAAAAATGTTAAATACTATATTTAAACTAAAAGACTACCCAGATAGCACAGAGAATTAAAAAAGAATTCATTTTTATGTCACAAGATCTGAGTTCACTTTCAGATACAAAAAGAATTCTTTTACGTAAAAGAATTCTTTTTGCATCTGAAAATGAACTCAGATCTTGTGACATAAAAGTGAATTCTTTTTAAATTCTCTGTGCTATCTGGGTACATTATGAAAAATGTTATTAAGCATTTAAACTAAAAATATTATAAAATATAATTATTGCAGACAGATAAATCTATATTTAAACATATAAAAATGTTAAATACTATATTTAAACTAAAAGACTATATTATGAAAAATGTTATTAAGCATTTAAACTAAAAATATTATAAAATAAAAGATAGGCACAGAAAAATATTAAATGTTGTTTAAATAAACATATTATAAATTTAAACGTTATAAAATGAAATATAAGTAATATAAGTAAAACAAAAGTTAGTGTTTTTCTAATACTATTTTCATACTTGTTTGTTAATATTTGTTTATTAATAATTGAAAGTTATCTATAACATATGGTTATAATACAATATTATTAATACGATACAATATAGTCATAGTTCAGTTTTAATTTATTCAAATAATATTGTGATTTACTAAATATAAAAAGAAATTCAAACAAAATGAAATATGATTAGTATTAGAAAATGTTATAGATGACTTTAAATAACTTTAAAACTAAACTATGACTATATTGTATCGTATTAATATTATATTATAACCATACGTTATAGATAATTTTCAATTATTAATAATTATGAAATAATAATAATGATAATTTTCAATTATTAATAATTATGAAATTAGGACGAACTCTTCATAAATATAAAATTTGAACAAATTATTTTCTTATATTATACCTATGACACTTGTGTGTGTATGATGTTTTATATACCATCAAGTAGCTTATATATATATATATATATATGGTATATATATATACACATATATACCATAATTAATACACATTGTTTCACAGCAGTCGAATACTTTCATAGATATATATATAACAATTTATACGTAGTGTTTCAAAGCTAGCGAATAACTTTGATGACAAATTATACATGACATAGATAATTTATACAAAGTGTTTCAGAGCTATCGAATAACATTTACACATATATATAACATTTTGTACGTAGTGTTTCAAAGCTAGTGAATAACTTTGATGACAAATTACACATGGCATAAGTCATCAAAAAATCATTCGATGGCTTTGAATTGCTTTGTATAAATTATCATATATACATATATACAGGGTGACCCATTTTAACTTAGGCAGCCAAATAACTCGAAAACTAAGCCCAGCAAACAAAAATGTTTCAGACAAAAGTTGTATGGTTTCGAGGGGGCCATAAGATGGTACCATTGGTTTGACCTTGAAGAGTCATTTGAAGGTCACGTGAAAGTCACTTCAATTTTTTTAAATGGAACACCCTATATATTTTTGCACATTCTTGTAGCTTATCTCGAGAGATTTCCAAAACACTATAATTAACTACCTTTTCGTTAAGTACTTTTTGAGTTATGAGGCTTGAAATAATTTCTTAATTTTACATAAACCGTAAAATATTTTGTAAAATATTCATTTTTCGATTCTCTTACCTTAATACTTTTATGTACAAAATAATGAAAGGAATCAATTGGTGTAAAGAAAACACATAGTTATTTTTAAGAAAAAATATGGAATTGTTAATTGCAAATTACATATTTTTTCTTCAAAACAACTATGTATTTTTTTTACACCAATTGATTCCTCTTATTATTTTGTACGTAAAAGTATTAAGGTAAGATAATCGAAAAATGAATATTTTACAAGATATTTTACGGTTTATGTAAAATAAAGAAATTATTTCAAGCCTCATAACTCAAAAAGTACTTAACGAAAAGGTACTTAGTTATAGTGTTTTGGAAAGCTCTCGAGATAAGCTACAAGAATGTGCAAAAATATATAGGGTGTTCCATTTAAAAAAATTGAAATGACTTTCACGTGACCTTCAAATGACTCTTCAAGGTCAAACCAATGGTACCATCTTATGGCCCCCTCGAAACCATACAACTTTTGTCTGAAACATTTTTGTTTGCTGGGCTTAATTTTCGAGTTATTTGGCTGCCTAAGTTAAAATGGGTCACACTGTATATGATTTATGCCATGTGTAATTTGTCATCAAAGTTATTCGCTAGCTTTGAAACACTATGTACAAATTGTGATATATATGTGTAAAAGGTATTCGATAACTCTGAAACACTTTGTATAAATTGTCTATGTCAAGTATAATTTGTCATCAAAGTTATTTGCTAGCTTTGAAACACTACATACAAATTGTTATATATATATCTATGAAAGTATTCGATAACTGTGAAACAATGTGTATTAATTATGATATATATGTTGTGACGTTGCCGTCCCTACGCGCGTCCATCCGCCCCGGAAATCTTGACGGGGCGCGGGCCGAGCGGCCGCGCCAGACAAAGATTGCGAGAGCCGTATCGAAATCTCCGGAGAGACGAGCTATTGTAATTTCGCGTCGTTACTAATTCTTTTTTTTTGTTATTATTTTGTACGTCGGGCAACCCGCCGAAGAACGATCGGAAGGGGGCAGGAGAAAAATACGTCCAGCGACTACCGGTACGACATTTGCAACCTTTCATTTGAGAGCGGAGATAGCGCCCAAGGATCGAGACAGCGCCGAGTCGCGGGAGGAAATTCCCTCCGCGAAAAGAGGATGAACGGCGAAAGACCAAACAGCTGTCACGTACCGGAACCGGAGGGTCCGGTCGGCGCTATCGTCCAAGGATGGAGGACAAACCATCAACCTAGAAGAAGACCGCCGATATCAGGGTCATGGAAATCAGGATTTTTCGAATTGTCGTGGCCGTAACGGCCCCCGATACGGCGTTGTTGCGGGGCGCAGTAATATCTCGCGTGTCGCGACGCTATTGGCCGCGAATCCGCGCACCCCTGCGCGCAGGATTGACGCCGCTATCGACCCTGGATCGCGAGATCCAGGGAGACACTCTGGTGCGGTCGCTCTTAGCGAAAAGTCGCTCGATACTAGTAGCCTCGTGGTGGCATTAGGTGTTATTGTTGGAGAGCGGAGAAAGAGGACGGGCTGAGAATCATCCCCGGACCACGGGAGGAAGTATCGGTGAGGTTGCCCATCGTTAATTTGTGAGCCACGTACGCGATCTCGTCCGCGAACCGGCCGCTCTGTCGCCGTCGCCATTTTCGTGTCTCGTTGTCGCTCGGTCGTTGTACCGAGCCTTCAATTTTTGTGTATTTCGGGCGACCGGAGATAAGTGACCGAGGCATCAAGGACGATCGTAACGTCGGCCGTAGTCGATGCGGAATTGTTCGTCTCTCTCTTCGTGAATCGGGGTGTTGTAAAACGCGTAGCGACCGGCTCTCGTCTATCGACCACGTGCGCGGTAAATCGCGGTAGATTACATTCGCTTTTCGTGCGGTCGAAAAGAATCGTTGACGCCGCGTAAGACATCCCCGGGATCAATCTTCGTGCGATTTTCATTAGTAATTAGTATGCATGTGTGTGACCGTGTGCGTATCGTGACGTTGCGACCGTCGTGTTGTCCTTGTCGCGCTTGTTACGCGTATGACTTGCGCTTCTTTCGAGATATTGGTCGTGCTTGAATGTGTCGCGGTGTGTGATAATTTATGGTACACCAAGAAATCGTCGTAATTATAAAGCTGCGCGTGAGTGAAGAGACGTCATGCCGAAAGGAGAATAAGCGGCGTCCGACGGCTAGCGAATATCGACCGACTTGATCTTGTTCGTCGCAGGCGAGATTCTCCGTCTTCGCAAATTGCGTGATTACTCTCGCTCAATTAGTAAGCCTCCTTTCGAACATAGGGCTGTCAATTAAAAAGGGCGAGTGAAAGGATAATGCGAGAAGATCTGTAAAATTGAGTTGCTACGGAGGGTATCGAGGTTTCCGTTACGATCTCGAAACTCCGTTCGGTTTCGCAAAGTCCGGCCATAAAAACGGGCCCGGAGGACGATAAATACTGCCGCGTTCTTATAGTCTCAATTTCGTATTGTTATTACGATCACCGTCGCCGAAGACGTATCCGTTGAAAGTTATTTCAAAATTCCGAATTTAAATATAAATTCGGAATTATCCGAATTATTAATCATTAATCATTAACTATGATTAATAAATCATAGTTGCATTTCGCTAATTCAGACTTGTTAAATTATTGTCATTATTATTCCTTTCAGGGATTCAGTAATTCTTTTTCTTTAAATTCTTTCCTATTATATTTCATTCATCTAAATAAATTTGTTATATTTTCTTTTACATTAAATTCGCGTAATTTATTTGAATGTTAGCCTTTCGTGAGTGTTAAAGTCCGTTGCGTTTGGCAACTTTCGTAATCCCCGACAACCCCGCATAAAATAATTAGATCTTCCTTTACACCGACCCTGCCCCTCTACCGTTAGGTGCGCTAGTCGGCCCGTGGCGAAACAGGCTAACGTTTTTCGCGTTATTCTGCCGTTTTCGCGGACTGATACGTGAAAGACCGTATCTGGCGCCCAATTTCGAGATCTCGAGACGGCCTTCGCTTCGCCGCGGCTCGCGCCGGAGCACCCTCCATCCCGGCTCCCCCGAACGCGAGTATCTTTTCCGCCCCCTCTTTTTGACGACGTTTTCATTCCCTATCTCTCTCTAACATCCGAGGAAAATTCCCTAATATTAAAAGGAAAATCGTCGCAATGTATATATACCATAGATTAATTATGGTATATATGTATGTATATATCATTAATACACATTGTTATATATATATATATATAAAAGCTACTTGATGATATATAAAACATATCATACACACAGGTGTCATAAGTATAATATAAGAAAATAATTTGTGCACATTTTATGCACATGTATATATTTGTTCAAATTTTATGCACATCTCTTCTTTATTTTCTTTCTTCTTCTCCTCCTCCTCCTCCTCCTCTTCCTCGTCCTCGTCCTCGTCCTCGTCCTCGTCGGCCAGTGATAATGAGCTGAAGACAACTTGTATAAAAATTGGAAAAATCTGTCTTCTTGTTTGCGGATTCCTGCAGATGTACCCCGTCTACGATCTATAATTTATCAAAAGATTATTTATTTTTATAATGTACATAGAATAGGATTTATATATTATGTAAATATTATGATTATGAAAAATGTTACATAAATAAAATGTACAACCTTTTGAAATTAAATTTAGGAAAAATGTATAATCTTTTATTTTATCTTTTGCACATATGTATAAGAGTGTGCATAAAATTAAAATTAAAGTAATTAATTAATTAAATTACCTGGTCTGATATGGGAGGGTCCCGTTAGCGCACGGTGCGATAGCGCACCAACCTGATAGCACACGAAAAATTGACACAATTCCCGATAGCGCACCAACCCGATAGCACACGTCCCGATAGCACACAAAGTAAATCGCGCACAATCCCGATAGCGCACCAACCCGATAGCGCACGGATTCACTTTGCAACTTTTCACGCGAAGCGAGGGGGACGGGGTGGCTGCGGGAGGGGGGCCGAAGGCCCCCCTTGCACCCCCCGTGTGTGTGTGTGTGTGTGTGTGTGTGAGAGAGAGTGCGTGTGTGAGGGGATAGTGCTTTCGTGCGCTATCGGGTTGGTGTGCTATCGGGTTGGTGCGCTATCGGGATTGTGCGCGATTTACTTTGTGTGCTATCGGGACGTGGGCTATCGGGTTGGTGCGCTATCGCACCGTGCGCTAACGGAACCCACTCGTCTGATATTGGCCATGGGGCCGGTAGCGATGGGATCAATGACGGTATTAGCGATGGGACTGACGACGGGACCATCGACGGTGTTGTGACGGCCAGCAGCGGCGACGGTGGCAGCGACGACGGGGGCGACGGAATCGAAGGCATTGGCGGCGGCGATGACGACGGAAGCGGCGGCGGCGGTGGCAGAGACGACGGGGGCGACGGGGACGGAGGCGTTGGCGGCGGCGGCGGCGGCGGTGGTGACGAAGCGGTGGCCAGAATTATTATTGGCCATATTGGAAAATTCTTGTAAAAAGTCTTCATCGTCTAACATAACCTAAAATATTTTAAATAAGAATAATGTTTTATAAATTATAACATGTTATAAAAATTAATTAAAGACGATACTTACTTTGCTTTGTATTTCCATTTCTTTATTTTTTTTACTCATTTTAGACATAGTATTTTACACGTGATAGATTGGTCGATGATTCGAAAGCAGTGGCTGCGTTCAAGGCTGTGTTCCGATTCCCCACCCGGGTACCCCCGGGTATCATTTTATCCTTGTTGTTCACCGAATGTTAAACAAGGATAAAATGATATCCGGGGACACCCGGGTGGGGAATCGGAACACAGCCCAGCAGGAAAAGCTGCTTTGCAACTGTTGTAAAATTCGTGAATCTGATTGGTGTATGCTCTTAGATTCAGTCAAAATTAAGAGAATACGCCAATCAAGCTCACGAATTTTACAACAGTTGCAAAGCAGCTTTTTCTGCTGAACGCAGCCAGTGATGCCAGCTTTCAGACGTTACCCGCAGTGCACACAAAGAAAGAACCGTGTTCGTCGGCACTCGGCTAGCTTCGGGTAATAGAAGAGCGCATACAATCTGCTGTCTGTTTCGCAGCGCCAATTATAGCTCGAGAATGAAAGAAACAGCAAATCATATATCTGCGCTCTTCTACTACCCGAAATTAACCGAACTCTGAGTCCTCTGAGATCGTACATGGACCATGGTGCTTTCTTTGCGTATATCATGCTGTTACGTGTTGATATATTTCATGATAAAAATTGATTATCGAGCGACACGATAGCAATATTTTAAAGTAATTAACGACGATTTTCAGGTAATAGAAATTTCACATTATGAAAAAATAGATATATTTATTAAAAATATTCCATTAATGTATATTTTATTATGGTATATAATTTGGTAAAATTTATTTCAGAATCATTTTATTTCGAAATAACAAAAAATTTATGAGATCTCGTGCAGTAAAAAATTTAGATTAGAAAAGTTAGTTATTTCTATTAATCAATTTCATTGATCAACTGTTCAGTTCATGTATAAAAATGTTATAAATTAATAATGTAAAATTTATTTCAGAATCATCTGTTTTGCAAAGAGAAATTTAGGAAGGCCTCGTGCAATAAAAAATTTGGAAGAGGTTAGTTATTTGTATTAAACAATTTAATTAATCAACTGTTTGGTTCGCGTATAGATTAATAATTAATAATGATGAGTTATATAGAATGTCTCATTTTAAACAATCCATTGAAATATGTAATACAGAATATATTAAATTTAAACAATGTATCCTGTTTTCTAATATAAAAATATTTTTGCTGCAATCTTAAAGACATTATATAAATAAAATAATCACAAGAGAACAAACAAGAGAATAACTTTCTGCGCAGCTATATAATTATGATTATATGACATTTTTGCATATAAATAAATAATTAATAAGAGTGAATACTAGGATTGCGCAACAACATAACATAATGTAAGAGTGAATATTAGAGCTGCGCAGTAACATAACATAATGTAAGAGTGAATATTAGGGCTGTGCAGTAACATAACATAATGTAAGAATGAATAATCTTCTGCGAGTCATATAATTATGATTATATAGTATTTCTGCAATCATAGAAGTTTATATATTTGTTGCATAGCTAAGAATGATTGTAGAAATATCATATAATCATAATTATATGGCTATGCAGAAGATTATTTACTCTCGTATTATGTTATATTGGCAGCAGTCGGGAGTAAAAATATTTCACAAAATATACATTTATTGATAATTTTATCTTAATACTTTTATGCACAGAATAATGAGACAGATTGGTGTAAAGAAAACATAGTTGCTTTAAAAAAAATATACAATTGCATATTACAAATTACATTTTTTTTAAAAGCTAAATATGTGTCTTCTTTATATCTATCAATTTGTCTCATTCTGTGCAAAATACTAGAACTGTGTCAAAATATTTTAAAGCTTTATTGTAACTTAAAAAATTCTTAATAAAAAAATATTTTATTATAGTGTTTTGGAAAGTTTTCGAAATAAGCTATAAGAATATATGCAATGAAAAATAGTAAGCTGTATTTAAGAAATTAAACATGACCTTCACATGACTTTCAAATAGCTCTCCAAGGTCAAATCAATGGTATAATTTTATGGCTCTCTTCGAAACCATACAATTTTTGTCTAAATTTGAGATTATTTTAAAATTTCATTCAACAATTATGTGGTACTATACAATAATTTCATTGGTTGAATGAAAGGATTTTAAGACGATCTTCAATATAAGATCGAATTATTATGAATATTGGTCATAGTGGTAGGCCATAGTAACATGGATATTGTTAATTGTAATATTTAACTATGAGCTTGTTATAATCCCTTTCTAAAAAAGGCATGTTAAATCGATTCTCGCATGTATTGTTGCCGCTTTTCCACGATGCTGATTGGTTCTTTCATTACGCTCAATTCGTGTTGTGAGTAGCTGTCATTTGTGTTGTGGTTATTACAAATTTTGACAGCTCGTGTGACGGTTTGTCAAAGAAAGTTAAAAGGTTATTAAAGAGCACCAAGAAGGGAGAAAGAAGAAAAGAAATAAACACAGGTATGTATATTGCATAAATTACATACATATATAATATATATATATATATATATATATATATATATATATATATAATATATAAGTATATACGTACTGTGACCGTTTATTTTTTTTATGTTGGGCTAATGTTAATTGTGGCCGGTGATATTGGCCCACGGCACACCTTCGGCGCGATCTTTTCTCAAAATGCAAAACTCTAAAATTGCCTGGGCGCCAGGTGCGGGAATCCGCACCGCTCTAATAAAATCTCAATAAATTATATAATTTACAACACTCAAAAGACGAAAGAATTCGAAAGATATCGCGACGGACACTCGGCTAGCCCCGTATCGAAATTGGTAGAGGGGCGGTCCGTTTAATTAATTCACAAGGAAGGATCGAGAATACAAGGTGGCTGCAAATAAAACATAATATTTTAGTAACAAGAATAAATATATTTAACATGTGAATAAATTTCAATGGCAGACAGACTTGCGTAGATGTAAAACGATTTTATAAGATTGATTACCAGATTATTAGCCGGCAGCGACGGGCCGGCATTCGAGCGCGATCACCGCGGTATCACGTATCACGCGGCAGAAAGAAAGCGTAAAAGAAAAGTCCCGGAATTCCGCGCTAAACGAAACTTGTTAGAGTTTCGGCAGCTACGGATTCCCAAATAATTTTTAATAATGAATACCGCGATATCGGCTCCTTTAATAGTATCCGTCTGTTGGAAATGAGAATAATTGACGATAATAATCGATCTACTCGCCGCGCACGCAGTTAACAGAATCGATTAAAGCGGCGAGTCGGATATACTGATCTACTACTTTAACGAAAGAATTGAGCGACTACTAACGTATCTCACATAGACAATTGAATCTAGACATGGAAAAGTATCAATAACAATGAAGTATCAAACGATTTGAGCCTCGGAAATATGCGAGCCGACGCCGCGACGTGGTTGCCGGTTATCGAGTATCGCAATCGCCTTCGTGCGCGAGCTCTTCGTATCGAAAGTTTAACAGGCAAAGATTCTCACAAAATCACAATAAACGCAACAAGAAAGACAATTAATTTGACCGTCGATTATCGGTATATTACGCGTTAACGAAAAGAAGTTAGACAAGACTCGATAACTCAATAAAAGACACATTAAATTCAACGCGCACAATTACTCTCTATAATATAATACACGGAATGCGAGTCGACGCTGCAACGCAATTGCTAGCTATCGAATCTCGAGATCGCCTTATGTGTGTGAGCTCAGTTAAAGTAATCTTTACGGACGAAAATTTACAGTTAACAACGATAATCGTACAATAAACACGTAAAGTGACTGTCGGCGCGCAACTGGGAGAGAGGGCACTTAATTTTGCGAAAGCTCGAACAAAGTCTTTAGGCCGGCCGTCGTACGGTAAGACGCAAATATCGAGAACGCAAAAAAAACGAAATTTACAATGAAATTTAGTGACGGCAGCTATACGGCCCCGACACTGTTCGAGCTAATTCTACCTTATTACACAAAAAAAATGGCCAGATGGGGTCGACGCCTGTCTCACCGGTGACTCCTTGCGGTCCTCCGCGCTCTCGGCATCCGAGTTTCCGATCGATGCGTTTGGGCCGTCGTCCTCGTCGCCGGTCCGCCGAACAGTGGCGAGCGGAAGGCCCGTCGGAATCACGCCGGCGAATTAATTTGTAATTGGGCCACCTGTGGCGCTTCCGCAACCCTCAGGATCGTCGTGTGGCCCATTTTATCCTGCGGCCTTCAGGGCCGTACCTGTGCCTGTCGCACCCCGTTTCCTTTGGATTTTTCATAATTCCTCTCGTTGAGGCCCGTCAGGAGGGATATCTTCGGCAGCCACTCGCCGTTAATTATAATGGTCTTCTTTAGCGCTGTTCCGGCCGAGGTGGCTCCGACTCGGGGTCCCAGTGTTAATTTATCCGCTGGTTGGCCTTCCCCGCAATTATTCTCCGTACCTGCTGGGCATATTAATGTTCACAGGGCGGCAGCGACAGTCTTAAGTGGACTTTAGATAAATTGGCACAATCAAATAATACTTATCCTGGCGTGTTCCTTTTAATCGGCGCCTCCACTCGCCCGTTTCCTTGCATGCTGGACTTCTTCCTCAAAGTTGGAGCCACCGGATGAAATCCCGTCCGTGTTTCCCATCGTGCCCGCTCTTAAACCTAATCTTAACGCTAACAAATGAATTTTCACGCAAGGGAGGCGAGTATAACCTCGCCTCCAATAGCCGCTCTCTCCCTAAATTAGGGGAGAACGAGGGCCCAAATTCACTCTCGGTCGGATCTCGCGATCCTTGTGACGGACCGCCAAGTGTCACGTCACAGTACGTATGTATGTAAAGAAAGAGAGATAGGGAGAGAGAGAATGAAATAGAAATAGAAAGAGAATAGAAGTAAGAGATAAAAAAAAGAGAGAATTTTAAGAAAGAGGAGAGAGATAATAGAAAATAAAATAATAAAAGAGAGAGGTAGAGAGAGATTGAGAGATTAGAAAAAGAAAAAAAGAAAAATATTGAAAATATTAAATATTGTTAATAAATATTATTAATGTTTTTACTTTTTCTTTAGAGTTAAAGAAGCCTAAAATAGAGAGAAAGAGAAAGAGAAAGAAGAAAAAAAGATTCATGAAAGAAGAAGATTGAAAGAAGTAGGTTAAGAGAGAGAAAAGACACAGAAGAGAAAAAGAAGAAAGAGAAACAAATAGAAAAATGTGCGTATTTATATGTTTAGATATGTATATGTATAATACGCGTTAATAATTTGTTCCGTTTCTCTAGCAAAGGTTGGTAATATCTATTCTTTGTTAATCCATAGGATTCTTATACATTAGTAAAGAATAGATATTACCAACCCTCGTTAGGGAAACGGAACGAATCATTGACGCGTACTATATATGTCTATATTTATATTTATGTATATATGTATGTATGTGTGTATATAATTGTTTATAAATATATGTATAAGAATCAATTAAAGGCAGAGAAAGAAAGAGAGAGAGAGAGAAATAATGAGAAAAGGGTAGAGAAAAAGAGAGAGGGATAATAGAAAATAAAATAATAAAAAAAAGAGAGAAGGAGAGAGTGAGAGATTGAAAAGAAGAAAGAAAAAGAATTAAATATAAAAATAATATTGAAAATGCATTTTTAATGTTATTGCTTTTTATTTATAGTTGAAGAAGTTGAATATTAAATATTGTTATTAAATATTATGTGTTTACTTTTTATTTAGAGTTAAAGAAGCCTAAATAAAAAGAAAAGAAAAAGAAGAGAGAAAGAGAGAGAAAAAGAAGGAAGAAAAAAGATTCATGAAAGAAGATTGAAAGAGGCAGGTTAAGAAAGAGAAAGAGAGAGAAAATCACAGAAGAGAAAACGAAGAAAGAGAAACAAAGAGAAATGTGCGCATTTATATGTTTAGATACATACAGGGTGATTCTGAACAGACGTTTGTCTTTAAAAAGATAAATTGTCGAGTCTATTCTAAGACGATTTTCCCTTTACCAAAATTGTCTACGAGGCTTAGTTTTTAAATTATTAAATAAAATAGTTCGCGAATTACGGAACGAGTACAAGAGGTAGACAGGGACGGCGCAACTCACCGTCCGATACAGGCGATCATGTGGGGCGCGCGACGCGATCAGCTGATTGCTGCACACGATGAGTGTAACAATCAGTGTGTGTGTGTGTGTGTGTGTGTGGGGTGTATTTATGCACGCGTATCCACACATGCACCGTACTCTCTCTCTTCTCTCTCTCTCTCTCTCTCCCTCTTTCTCTCTCACTCTCTCACTCACTCACTCACTCACTTATTCTTACCTTAATAATGAGATTCTTCATACTGCTGATAAATAGCAGTGCCCAGTGTGTTGCACGATAATAATCGTCGTCGACGAGACGTCGTTTCTTCAACACATTCTGCAGTCTGACACATCGTCAAATAAGAGAAGTTTTTTCTTTCATCACTTTCGACACTTTTACAAATTTACTCGCGCACTTAATCACTCACGATTGATAAAAGGAGGAATTTACCAACGGTTACGGTACGAATTTAATAAACGGTTAACGCATTTAATTATTAATTACACACTCGATTAAAGAAACGCGTTAACAGAACGCGATACTCGATGCAAAGCGCGCGACGCGACGACCGACGACAAGCAGGTCAGGTTAGTACTAGCGCCTCTAGCGCTGCCAAACATAAACGTGTAGCATTACGCGCTAGTACTAACCTGACCTGCTTGTTGTCGGTCGTCGCGTCGCGCGCTTTGCATCGAGTATCGCGTTCTGTTAACGCGTTTCTTTAATCGAGTGTGTAATTAATAATTAAATACGTTAACCGTTTATTAAATTCGTACCGTAACCGTTGGTAAATTCCTCCTTTTATCAATCGTGAGTGATTAAGTGCGCGAGTAAATTTGTAAAAGTATCGAAAGTGATAAAAGAAAAAACTTCGCTTATTTGACGATGTGTCAGACTGCAGAATGTGTTGAAGAAACGACGTCTCGTCGACGACGATTATTATCGTGCAACACACTGGGCACTGCTATTTATCAGCAGTATGAAGAATCTCATTATTAAGGTAAGAATAAGTGAGTGAGTGAGTGAGTGAGAGAGTGAGAGAGAAAGAGGGAGAGAGAGAGAGAGAGAGAGAGAGAGAAAGACAGAGAGTACGGTGCATGTGTGGATACGCGTGCATAAATACACCCCACACACACACACACACACACACACTGATTGTTACACTCATCGTGTGCAGCAATCAGCTGATCGCGTCGCGCGCCCCACATGATCGCCTGTATCGGACGGCGAGTTGCGCCGTCCCTGTCTACCTTTTGTACTCGTTCCGTAATTCGCGAACTATTTTATTTAATAATTTAAAAACTAAGCCTCGTAGACAATTTTGGTAAAGGGAAAATCGTCTTAGAATAGACTCGACAATTTATCTTTTTAAAGACAAACGTCTGTTCAGAATCACCCTGTATGTACAGTACACGTCAATAATTCATTCCGTTTCTCTAGCATAAGTTGATAATATCTATCTTTTGCTAATCCATAGAATTCTTATACATTAATAAAGGATAGATTATTTATGGTTAAAAAAGTCAAATACTAAATATTGTTAATAAATATTGTAAATGTTTTTACTTTTTATTTATAGTTAAAGAAGCCTAAAAAAAGAGAAAGGAAAAAGAAGAGATAGAAAGAGAAAAAGGAAAAAAAATTCCTGAAAGAAGAAGATTGAAAAAGAAAGATTGATAAAGGCAGGTTAAGAAAGAGAAAGAGAAAAAGAGAAAAAAAACACAAAAGAGAAAAAGATGAAAGAGAAACAAAGAGAAATGTACGTATTTATATGTTTAGATACGTATATGTACAGTACGCGTTAATAATTCGTCCCGTTTCTCGAGCAAAGGTTTAGAATATCTATCTTTTGCTAATCCATAGAATTTGTATACATTAGTAAAGGATAGATATTACAAACCTTCGCTAGGAAAACGGAACGAATCATTAACGTGTACTATACATCTCTATGTTTATATTTGTATATATGTATGTGTGTATATAATTGTATGTAAATGTATGTATGTATTAGAATCACATTGAGAGAGAAAGAGGCAGACAGACAGAGAGAGTGAGAGAGACAGACAGAGAAAGAGAAAGAGAGGATATAAATGACAGAATGTAAATGGTATCCCTAAAAAAATACCTTTTAAAAAAAGGTAAAGAAAAAGCGTCGAGTTCATCTAAAAACTATCTCACAAAAAATAGCTATCACAAAAACTAGCTACCTTTATTTACAAAAAGTACTGATATAAAAATTGCGTCAAGTTGGGGTGCAATTTCACTTTAACTTTGTTAGTGTTATTAAATTTTATACATATGTGCTTTTATATAATCCGCTGCTGACAAATAGGTAGAAGTTCCGTTTAAAATCTATTACATTTTTGTCATAAAGAAGAACATTTTTGTTAGAGTTGAATCAATTTTTAAAAATAAAAGATTACGTCAATTGATTTTTAAATTTTCTAGAAAATTAAAATAACATTAAAAAACTTATTTAAAAATTAAAAATTAAAAATTAAAAAAAATGAAAGATTACGTCAATAATTTTTAAATCTTCTACAAAAATAAAATAAAAGAACAAATTTTTTAAAAATTAAAAATTAAAAAATATAAATTAAAAAAATTTTAAATAAAAAAACTCGGCGCTGCCTAGTAATTATTGAAATAATGCTAGTATGTAATTGCTCATTTATTATTATTGTCAATCAAATTGGTAGCGCGCCGAGTTTTTTTATTTAAAATTTTTTTAATTTATATTCTTTTTAATTTTTAATTTTTAAAAAATTTGTTCTTTTATTTTATTTTTGTAGAAGATTTAAAAATTATTGACGTAATCTTTCATTTTTTTTAATTTTTAATTTTTAATTTTTAAATAAGTTTTTTAATGTTATTTTAATTTTCTAGAAAATTTAAAAATCAATTGACGTAATCTTTTATTTTTAAAAATTGATTCAACTAACAAAAATGTTCTTCTTTATGACAAAAATGTAATAGATTTTAAACGGAACTTCTACCTATTTGTCAGCAGCGGATTATATAAAAGCACATATGTATAAAATTTAATAACACTAACAAAGTTAAAGTGAAATTGCACCCCAACTTGACGCAATTTTTATATCAGTACTTTTTGTAAATAAAGGTAGCTAGTTTTTGTGATAGCTATTTTTTGTGAGATAGTTTTTAGATGAACTCGACGCTTTTTCTTTACCTTTTTTTAAAAGGTATTTTTTTAGGGATATCATTTCTTTTTGTATAAAAAATCTTTAAAAATATGTAGCACTTTTACTTTTTTTATATGACTTTATTCTTATATCTTTAAAAATTAGTCTTTTTTTTTATATGTATATGATTTTATATTTGTGTTGCTGAACGTGCATAAGTAACAAGCAGCATTGGCTGTGTCTATTATAGCGAGTATACTGAGTATATACTTAATTTTATATTAAAGTTTCTTAGTTTTGTATTTTAGTTTTCTTTTTAATGCAAAGTCTATCTTTATGCACGTTCAGCAACACAAATAGTTTATATAAAGCAACACAAATAGTTTATATAAAGTTATAAATTATAAACATAAACGTTATCTTAATATAAAATATTGTACAATAATAACAATATTGTACCGGATTAATGTGATTATACAGTTAATTTTATGTTAAGATAAAGTTTATTATGTCTTTAAAAATATGTAGCACTTTTACTTTTTTTATTAAATTTTTTTACTTAATTTTATATTAATTTAAAGTTTCTTAATTTTGTATTTTAGTTTTCTTTTTAATGCAATATCTTACTTATGCACGTTCAGCAACACAAATAGTTTATATAAAGTTATAAATTAAAGACAAATAGTTTATATAAAATTATAAATTAAAGACATAAACGTTATCTTAATGTGTGTGAAATGCTTTAATACATGAACTTGTATACATGTCGAAATACATAGATATTTTCATTTTACATATACAGGGTGAATTTTATTATTGCTTGTGTCAATCTTTTTATCATGCGGGAGATGACTACATAATAAATTGATCGGTACATAAATGTCAATTATTTGGATCGACCTTATATATCGAAAACCCAAATATAATGTATACAATTAAAACAAATTAAAAGCCGAAATTATATAGTATGAATTTAAAGCTATTATTATTATTAAAGTTACATATTTAGTATTATTATTATTATTATTATATACATTATATTCGGGTCTTCGATACGATCGATCTAAATAACACATTTAATTTATGTACCGATCAATTTATTATGCAGTCGGTAATCTCCCGCATGATAAAAAGATTGACACAAACAATAAAACTCACCTGTATTTGTATTAAACGCGATTAATTAATTATTAACTTACTTACAGTCAATTCCGACAAACATTTGCACCGTACAAGGCACATTAAAGCACTTGTTGTAACATGTGTTGCGTACGTGTGTTAATACGTGTATATATTATCGACAGCGACAGTCGTACGCCAGATCTATCGCCATCTGGTGTCGACAGCGGCAGTCGGACGCCAAATTTTGTTCTATATATATTGTTTGATGACCACGACGTGGACGTTTCTTAATCGTATTTTCACGATTTTAGAATTATATATCGCGATATTTCCACTTCTACAGCTCGTAGAGTAAAAATAAAGACACTTTTACTATATAATTCGAACATAAGCTATCGATTAAGCCTAATAAGAGCTCGATCCGTTCAGCGGTTATCGTAATATAATAATATGAAATAATCTGAACTGGTCTCAATTTCCCGTCTCGCGTAGAGACACGGCGCGCGTCTTGCTAGAGAGATGAACTCGACGCAAGACACTACCGTGTCTCTTGATAGAGAGATTGACAGAAAAATAATGAAATATTTGAAGAGAATAAAAAGATAATAAAATAAGAAAAAAAGAGGAGCAGAGAGAGGGAGGCAGAGAGAGAGAGAGAGAGAGAGAGAGAGAGAGAGAGAGGCAGGAGAGAGAGAGAGAGAGAGAGAGAGAAGAATAAAATGTGGAAAACAAATGTAATTTTTTTAAGCGTATTTTTCATTTAAAAATTATATATGTTATAGAGAGTTAATAGAAATACAGGGTGTCTCTGAACTCAGTGCCAAAATTGATACAGCAACTTTAGGATATGAAAACAAGTCGAAAATGTTAATAAACATATGTCCGATTTCGAATGGTTTAGAAGTTATAATGTAATAAAATTGCTTTCTTAAGACAATATAAATTGAAATAATTGTTGTTTAATGTTCTTAATTTTGTTTAAAATTTTACCAAAGATTAAAAATTTTTAAATAACATCTTTTTAGTTCTAAGAAGTAAAAATATATTTAAAGGAGCCTACTGCGTATGCGTGTGTGTGTATGCGTATGTGTGTATGCGTGCGTACGTGCGTGTGTGCATGGAGGCAGTCAAAGTCAAAACGGCGATGTCGCTAACGTCTAATAGATATACATTTGTAATAGTTTGAAACACTAAATAATCCGCCTGCAGCAATATAGACAAAGAAATATTAATTGTATTGAAAAGAATAAAAGTTAAATTATACAATATTTCTAAAAAAAGTCATTAGAGCTAAAAATAAAAATTATTTATATATAATTTTAAAAATGTTTGTTATAGAATTAGAGTCAGTTATTAGTTTTTATTAAAATCGTGCAATTAAGATAAATTTTATTTTTTTTAATGTAACCACTGTAATTTTTTTATATAAATCGGTTGCAAGATTTGGAATATTTAGCACAAAAAGTTATAAGAATAAGATGATCAAAAACTATAAAATATCTCGTAAAATATTCATTTTTCGATGATTTTACCTCAATAGTTTTATGTACAAAATAATGAGAGGAAACAATTAGTCTCCTATTCTAAAAAAGGCATGTTAAGTCGATTCTCGAATGTATCGGTTTATCTCGAAAATCTCGAAATGTATTGTTGCCTCTTTTCCGTCGCTTTGATTGGTTTTTATGGTGTTGCATGTTTCGTGTCATTTGAGTGTTTGTCATTTGACATCGGGAAGGTTATATTGACAGTGCAATACAAAGAATTGATAAATTAATAAGAGAAAATAATTACGAAAGGGTTAATTGTGTAAGTATATTAAGTAAGTATATATGTCATTAAAAATATATAATGTAACAGAATAAATGGCGCGCGCGAAGCGCGCGCTTTGTTTTGTTCTAGTGTACTATAAATTTGCAATATAAAAAGTGTAAAACGTATATATTTATATGTATGTTTTTAACTTAATAAATAAATAATATGTATGTTTTTAACTTAATAAATAAATAATTATGTTAAAAATTTTCTGTTATTTATATTTTATATAATCTTTTTATTTTTACAGGTGCAGAAAATTATAAAAAATATAAAAATTTATCGGCTGCTCTGGCGCTGTATAAAAGCTGCCGTAAGCGCTGAATTAAATTGTCGGCTGCAATAGCGCTGAATTCTGGCTTGCCTTAGGCGCCTTATTAAAAAAATTAATTTTGTGTATATTAAAAATTATAGCTATTATAGCTATCATAGTATTACAGTAAGAGATACGATAGTATCTTTTGTGTTAAGTTTAGATTCTTTAAAGCGATTTTTCTAAACAATCTATATATAGACACACACACACACACACACATATATATATATATGTATATATATACATATATATATATACAGTATGTCTGTAAAGAAAAATAAGAATATAGACCTATTACCTAGAGAAAAAAATATAATTTTTCGAGGTGAATGGTTAACTGACATGCATATGGAATATTTTAATCGTCTTTTAGAAAACTGTTCAGAATATAGACCTGTCGAAACATGGCGGATACAATGTCTTGATACGATTCAGCGTGTGCCAGAAGACAAAAAACATATACAAATATTGCATAGTTCGTCAGGTTTACATGATGGACATTGGGTATGCAGTTATTATGACAGAAAGAATATATTTATTTATGATTCGTTAAATACTAAAAAATTACATAAGCATCATGAAAAATTTTTGAGACGTTTATTTCCGACATATGATTTTGAAAAGTATCCTGTCAAGTTTCCAACTGTGCAACATCAACCGAATGGTAACGATTGTGGTGTTTTTGCAATAGCTTTTGCAATTTCTTTGTTATTTAATGTTAAACCAGAAAAAGTAAAATATAATCATAATTTAATGCGTTCGCATTTGATAAAGATTTTTGAATCTAATATTATTGAACATTTTTCTCAAGATCCACAATATGTACCACAAAAAGTGCTTCCATTAGCTGTTATAAAAGCAAGAGAAGCTGAAGCAATTCGTATACGTACTATACGACAATGTGAAACAAAACAACAAAAATTAAATTGTTTAAAAAGAAAGCGTCTTAATTATGAATTAAAAAAAGAATTAAGTAATAATGAATTACAATTAATAACGAAAAACAATCTAGAAAATCTCATGAAAACAGATATTGAGATTTATGAAGAAAGTAATAAATATCTTCAAAATAAGCTTTATATTGGAAGTAATAACTGCAAAATTGACATCAATAATGATTCATTTAATAGCAATGAATCAAATGTGATTATTTATGATATTATCACTTGTGAACAAAATACAAACGAGAACTTTGAACAAAAATGCGCTGAAAAACATTTTCAATGTGAAAATAATATTCTGTTAAATAATACTAATGAAAATAAATGTCAGTATTTGGAAAATGAAAGCGTTAACAAACGTATACGTTACATACAAGATTTAGATAATCATGATCAAGTTGAACAACAAGATTCAGAAAATAATCTTGCTGCACAATTCAATCAATATGATCAAGATTTAAAAAACAATTTTTTTGAACTGTGTAATCGATATAAACGAAACTTAGAAGATAGACGTGCTAAACAACGTGATTGGTATAGACAAAACTTAGAAGATAGGCGCGTTAAACAACGCGAACGATATAGACAAAACTTAGAAAATAAACGCGTTAAAAAGTGTAATCGATATCAGCAGAACTTAAAAGAGGAACGCGTTAAAAAACGTAATCGATATCAGCGGAATTTAAAAGAGGAACGCGTTAAAAAACGTAATCGATATCAGCAGAATTTAAAAGAGGAACGCGTTAAAGATCGATATCGATATAAATGTAATTCAAAAAAAAGACCGGGAAAAAAAGTGCATAAATTTTTCTAAAACCCTAACGTGAACGAGATAGACAAAAAAGATTAGATCCTACTCGTAAATGGCTTTACAACAAACGTTATTATCAGAAAAGTAAAGAATCCGTACCTACAGTAAAAAATTATGTTCGAAAAAAATTTTGAAAAAGTATAGAAAATTTCGGTCCCAAAACACTATAAAACTTCATCATTCTTCAGAAGTATATATACAAAATATTGTAAAGAAACTTAATATTACAGATCATATCGAAAAACGATTAAAAGCTGAAAAAATCGTACGGTGGTGTATATATGTAAGAAAGTCTTATATTCGTAATGTATATAAAATTTTAGCTTTGATTAGACAAAAAGCAGAAGTAAATCTGACCGAACTAAATCTGATTTTTGCGGAAAATTCTACTAATGAGGATAAATTAGCAGCGTTATGTGGTATATCTGCACACACAGCCTCATCGGAAAATTATTTCATTGATTTTACGTATCATCATGTAACTGCAGAAGGATCTTTGAATGCAGAAGGAAAAGTAGATAAAATGCCATTGATAAAAACTTCATTGGAGCCTTTGATAATAAATACAGAAGGACAAATTGTTAATATATTACCGCTAGAAGAAACAGGAGCGAAAAAATCATGGTCGTGCAGTACTTCATGTAAAATTAATAATCCACTTCTAATTAATCGTTATCAAAAGTTTCTTGAATCTATAAGTACATGTACTTTAAAAAATGTGTCAAAATTAATACCAAAAATTCATGAATGTACTATGAAAACTTCAGATGAGAAATTAGGCCATACGCGTAGCTGTCATATTGATTTAACGCTTTGCAAGGGAATGTTTCTTCCTGTTCAATTATTATCACCTCATTTTCCAAGAGTGAGAAATATGAAGCGTTTAACTTATCAATTGACAGCTTCCTATCGAGAGATGGAAAAACTAGATAAAGCATTAGCTTCTGCTGATGTGAAAACATTGGAGGAAATAGCAACTTCTGCACAAGAAAAAGCAGATATGTGCAAACATCAACAAACAGAAACTATTCTGAGCGATGATGATATTATATCTAGATATAGTGAAGCATTTAAGGCTCTAACTAAACGTTCGTTAGATACACCAGAATATGTTTGTGTATCATGTGAGAGGTTGTGTTATAGAAGATATGTTACTAAACTCACTAGTCGAGTGAAAATAGATAATCCAATGTGGAGAGATTTAATGCTACGAATACAACAAAATACAACACAAAAAGATACACGATATATATGTAATTATTGTAGAGGCAAATTTTGTAAAGGTTTAATGCCTGCATATTGTATTTGGAATAACCTCTTCACAAATCATGTACCCGAAGTAATATCATCTCTTAACACATTCGAAAAAATTCTTAAACAAAGAGCTAAAGCGTTTCAAACTGTCCTTAAGATGGGAACTGTCATGAATAAAAAGTTACCTCAAAGACAAATGATGCAAAAAGTTAAAGGTAGAACGTTTCATCTACCACTTCCATTGCAAGAAACATTTGACAAATTATGTGATAAAAGTGATCCTATAAATATGAATCACGAACTGTTTATTCTTGTTAGAGGTGTTCCAACAAAATCAAAAATTATTTGGGAAGAGGTAGTTGATGTTAAAAAGGTATTTGATGCCTTAACATGGTTAAAAAGTAATAATCCTTTATATTTTCATATTATATTGCCAAATAATTATAATGAATTATGTTTGCCAAAATTAAAAGATTCAGAATTTCAAATGGAAGAAACAGAAGAAGCAGCATTAAATGATGAATTGAATGATTTGATAAAAGAAACAGAACATGATGTAGAAATGACATCAGATAATGAGTTATTGAATAATTCAATAAAAGACACGAAAAACGATGTGGAAATTACATTAGATGGTCAACGGAAAGCAATGTTAACTCAGGTTACTGATGGAAACGGTGGTTATTATGAGCAATATACTATATACCCTTTATATGAAAAGAAAGCAAATAAAACTTCAACAGATTTATATCAAATGTTAAAAGTTCAAGATATGCCCTTGGATAACCGTGAAAAAAATTTAGATTTAATATGTTTTCCAGATTTATACCCCTTTGGCATGTATGGTCAACATGAGACTAGACAAGTCAAACTTCATGATTACGAATTTATAAAATGTCGTTTGATATCCAAACATCCACAGTATAGATTAAATCCACAATATTTATTTTATTTATTGAACGACGCAAACATGCGTCAATTAAGTCGAGGAATTTTTCATAAATTAAATATAACTGATCAACGAGCTCGTTATACAGCTGCAGAATATTTAGATGCAATGTCAAAAGATCTGTTGGAATCTAATTTGAGTACAATATTTTCTACGCTCCGAAATACAGAACAATATTGGCGTAGACCGAGAAGTGATTTAAAGTGTATGGCGCAATATTATGGACCTGCAATATGGTTTTTGACATTAAGTCCGAGTGAATGGTTATGGGAAGATTTAGGTGCATATATTCGTAGAGTAAATGGCTGGAATGATACTTCATTATCTGTTAGCGTATTGATTGCTAAAGATCCCGTGTCAACATCAAGATTCCTTGATAATAAATTCCAGGCAATGCTTGATTTTATTAATTCAAAAGATAATCCTATTGGAGAAGTAACTCACTATTTCTGGCGTCGAGAATATCAAGGTAGAGGTATACAACACTTTCACTTATTAATTTGGATTAAGGATGCACCAATTTTCGGTGAGTCTACTGTTGAAGAAGTTTCTAAATTTATTTTAGAACACGTAAGTTGTAAATTGCCGAATAAAGATATTTCACCGTTATTATATAGACGTGTTAATACACATCAACGACACATACATAACGATTATTGTCTTCGTTCTAAAAAAACAGAAAGTAATAAGGTTCTTCGTGTGTGTCGCTTTGGATTTCCTCATCCCGTTACTGAAACTTTGAAAATGAGAGATGTGGCAACTTCAATAGCAGGAAGGAAACAATTGAAACATAAAAGTAGACTTTATGATCTTCCTCGAACAGACAATGAAGTTCTTATAAATGATTATAATCCTGTTGTGCTTACTGCATGGGAAGGCAATATGGATATACAATATATTGGTGAAAAATCATCATTGCTTACTTATTACGTTACTAAATATATGAATAAAGCGGGAAAAAGTGAATTGTCTGATTCTATTCTTAAAAGTACAGATAGTAAAAACAAATCATTAGCAAGTCGTCTATGGAATATTGCTTTGCGATTTACGAATAACAGAGAATGTGGAATTCTTGAAGCTGCTGATACATTGCTAAATATTCCTTTACATGGAACTGATCGAAATACGACTATTAGATGGTTAGATGTTAATCAGATACGACACAGAAGATTAAAAAACCGTAAAGAAATTGAAACCCTTAATGCTGAATCTACAGATATATTTTATCCATCTTTGATAGATAATTATTATCCACAAAGACCAAATGAATTAGAAGAAAAATCTCTTTATGAATTTGCACAATGGTACGATATCACGAAGACTAAACCAAGTAGTAAAAAGATTGAATATTATAAAATAGGTAATAATCAATATGTTAAACGACGACGGCGCGGACATCTTATTAATCATTATAGATTTAATGTTAATAACCAACCAGAAAAGTACTTCTTTTCGTTATTATTTATGTTCAACCCCTGGAGAAAATTAGAGGATCTTAAAAATGGATGCGATACTTATGCCGAATCGTTTTATAAAGTAAAACTACATCTTACAGAAGCACTGCAATATCATGAAAAATTAGAAGAAATGCAAAGAGCATTTGAAACTGCAGAAGAATTAGTTAGACAATGTCCAGATGATGATTTACAAAAACAACAATCTCAAGATGATCCTGAAAATCCAATAGGTGTTCAAAATGTAGAGGCTGATGGAGCAATGCAAGATTTTAAAGATCTTGGTGAGAAAATAATTCCAGAGATTGATGTGATTGAAATGATAGCAAAATTAAATACGGATCAAAAACGAGTATTTAATAGAGTTATTGATACTGTACAATCAGATAAATCAATATTACGATTATACGTTAGCGGAGAAGGTGGTACTGAAAAAAGTTTCTTAATTAAGACTATTAAATGTTGGATAAAACAAAATCTTTATAAAGATACTGCTGTAGCAGCACCTACTGGAATAGCAGCATTTAACATAGATGGTTTGACAATTCATAGATTGCTTCAATTACCCGTTCAACATGGTCAGACTCCTAAATATAAACAACTATCTGATCATGTATTGAAAGTTTTACGAGCGGATCTTAAAGATGTTATTCTTCTTGTAATTGATGAAGTATCAATGATATCTAATTTAATGTTAATGTATATACATCTTCGATTGTCCGAAATATTTGACACTAATGATTGCGATGATGGTTGGTTTGGCCGAAAGCACATTCTATTATTTGGAGACTTACTTCAACTGCCTCCAGTACTCGAAGATCCTATTTTCATGCACTTATCAAATGAAAAAATTGCTAAATATCTTGGCTCTTTAAATGCTGTTAATTTGTGGACTACATTATTCGATTACGATGAATTAACAATTAATATGCGTCAGCAGGAAGATGGCTCTTATCGTGAATTACTGTCGAGAATTCGTTTCGGTTTAGTCACAAAATCTGATTGTAAGATTCTTGAAAATAAAAAAGTATCTTTTAAAGGTAATTCTTTTGAATCTAAATTAAACGAATTGTGTGATTTTATTAACATTCTGCCATCAGATACCGTTTGTTTATTGCCCACTTGTCATATGTGTGATGTTCTTAATAATGCAATGTTAAGTCGTATTGCTTCTGAAGAAATATTATTAATCGCTGAAGATACAATTGAATGTATTCCATATGTAAAAAAAGTATTAAAAGTATTATCAAATAATGATGATGATAATTCTAGAACAGCTGGGCTTTCCAAACAAATTACGATTAAAATTGGAGCTAAAGTTATGATACGGCGTAATATTGATGCTAGTTTGGGTCTTGTAAACGGTACAATTACTGAAGTGATTTCAATTGTACAAAATCCATGTACTAATAACGTAGAAAAGATTAAACTTCTTTTACCATCAGGTGCAGAATATTTAATTGAAAGAGTAAACGTTAAATTTGAGGTGATGGATAGAGCATATGTTACCAGAAAACAGTTTCCATTATCTCTGAGTTATGGTATAACTATTCATAAAAGCCAAGGATTAAGTTTGAAATGTGCTATTATGGATATTGGTAATTCTATATTTAATTGTGGTCAAGTTTACGTTGCGTTGTCACGAGTAATATCTTTAGATGGTTTACATTTAATTAACTTTGATCCTTCGTCAATAATGGCTAGCGAAGAAGCTATTGTCGAATATAACCGGCTAAGACGTATACATAAACCAACAGCAGAAATAATAATACCTCCAAAAGGGCGTTATCCGAAAGTAAAAGATGTTCTATGGGCGTTACCAAAAATAATTACTTCCATTCAACAGTCGGATGAAAAAATAGAGCGAAGTACTACTTGGATTATACGTGGTTTCGAAAATACAGATAAAGTTTCATGCTATGCAAATGCAGTATTGCAGTGTTTATTAAATTTTAATGTTATTAGACAACAATTGTTTCATTGCGAAAAATCAGATGTTTTACGTACATTAGTATGTCGGTATGAAAATGGTGTGCGTAATCTAAGTACAAATTCAATACGACAATATTTAGGAGAATATTTTTCAAATCCCGTAAAACAAAGTGCATCTGATTTTCTTATGGCTCTTTGCGAAAAATATGATTGCATAAAAAGTCTCATGAGAAATCAAATAGTTTCTACAAGACGGTGTAAAACCTGTGATAATACAAAAACTATTGTTGATAATAATATTATTATTTCTATTCCTATTAATAATTTGAAGAAAAAAAATATGATCTTAATGATTTGTTAAATGTTACTTTTTCACATTGGTTTCAATTGCATAACGAATCGTGTGAATATTGTGCTGAAAAAAATAATATGTTATTAAAAAGAGAAATAATGTTGACAAAAGAGATTTAATCGTGATTCATTTAATATCTTTTCCATCACAAAATGATAAATCAATGAAAGCGACACATGATTTTAATTTATGTGCTATTCCAACCACTAAGATATTAATAGATGGACACACGTACAAAGTGACAAATGCCGTATTTTTTCAAAACCCTGATACTGATAAAGGCCATTATATAAGTATGTGCAGAGAAGGAACATCTAATATTTGGATCGAAGCTAATGATGCTCAAGTTAAGAAAAAACAATGGCCTAGAGTTGGTAAAAATGTTTGTTTACTTTTCCTACGAAGAATGTCTAATAAGTAATATATAAATATATCCAATATATGATAAAATTAATAATTTAAATATCTGTAGTAGGCAAGAAAGACCGTCACGTTTTGAAAATGTATGACGGGGGGTTTATTTAAAAATGTATAATAAATACGTACTATAAAAAAATAATATTCATAAAAAATTTATAAATATGTAATGCATACATTTTTAAACATAAAAAGTGATATTCTTAAAAAATACATTTAAAGAAAAGTTAAACTTAAATATCTGTAAAAAACGATCATATAATATTTAAATATCTATAGTAAGCAAGCGAGACCGTCACATTTTGATATAGTATGACGGGGGTGGTGGTGGGTTCATTTAAAAATGTCTAATAAATATTATGAAAAATAATAATTATCAAAAATTAAATTTAAAATACATAACTTTTTATACAAAAAGAAGTGATATCCCTAAAAAAATACCTTTTAAAAAAAGGTAAAGAAAAAGCGTCGAGTTCATCTAAAAACCATCTCACAAAAAATAGCTATCACAAAAACTAGCTACCCTTATATAAAATAATAAAAAATTAACTGAAAAATTTTCACAAAAAATAGTTATCTAAAAATTGTTTCACAAAAAATAGCTATCACAAAAAATAGCTATCTTTATGTAAAAATTTATTACAAAAAGTACTGATATAAAAAATTGCGTCAAGTTGGGGTGCAATTTCACTTTAATTTTGTTAGTGTTATAAAATTTTATACATATGTGCTTTTATATAATCCGCTGCTGACAAATAGGTAGAAGTTCCGTTTAAAATCTATTACATTTTTGTCATAAAGAAGAACATTTTTGTTAGAGTTGAATCAATTTTTTAAAATAATAAAAGATTACGTTAAATGATTTTTAAATTTTCTAGAAAATTAAAATAAGATTAAAAAAACTTATTTAAAAATTAAAAATTAAAAAAAATGAAAGATTACGTCAATAATTTTTAAATCTTCTACAAAAATAAAATAAAAGAACAAATTTTTTTAAAAATTAAAAATTAAAAAGAATATAAATTAAAAAAATTTTAAATAAAAGTGCCCGAATCGTTTACATTATAAACAAATATATCCCCAATAAAATGTAAAATCTTAGACATTATACAATTA
The DNA here is from genome assembly GCA_023638675.1 of Camponotus pennsylvanicus. Classification (NCBI taxonomy): domain Eukaryota; kingdom Metazoa; phylum Arthropoda; class Insecta; order Hymenoptera; family Formicidae; genus Camponotus; species Camponotus pennsylvanicus. The sequence continues at coordinate 141,640 of JALHBL010001416.1, forward strand.
AATATTAAATCTATGCTTGATTACGATCCGGGCACGCCAAGTTTTCATAACTTACTTCGATTTAAAGACTGTGCGATTTAAAACTTGCGTAAAACGTTTTATTTTTAAATTATATACATTATATAAAAAATGTTTTAGGAATTAAAAGAATCCTAATTCTCATTTAGTGTTGATTTTAAATATTTTAAAAATCAAGTTTCTCTGAATAAATATAAAATGCGTTTTAATTTTTTAGGGAGAATCTATGTATAACATTTCTACAATGTAAAATTGATTTCATGGCAAGTATTATGTCAAATTTGCCAATTGCTCTTAGGTACTTGGCTAATAGTCATTATTGATTTCCTATTTAGTTTTGATATTTTATTTTTTTATATTTTTTTATGATAATTATTTGTTGAGGTTTTGTTTTTCAGAAAAATGGTTTTGTAAGGGAGAATTATTATAAATTATTTTTAAGGACTTTTTTCATTAAACATTTTGTTGCATATAAGGTAGAATATTTTTTATGTACTTGGCGTATTTTTTTAACCTTTGTAAGGTTTTTTTAGAGGGATATTATTATTTCGAAGTTATTAAGCATTTTTGTTTTTACATAGTGATCGTATATACTGAGGACCAATACTTTATTTCATTATAAAATAAAATATAGGTTATAATTTAAAATCTTTTATGTATACATAGTATCTTTAATACAAATTAGTGTTTCTGATTACAAAATTATCTAAATATACATTATTAAAAGTGGAATATTATCAAAAATAAAAAATATATATCGTTTATTGTGGAGCTCAATAATATTCTTATTATACCCATTGTAGTTATTTTTCAAAATTTTGATGTGCTCGAGTTGTATTTTTTCTTTATTCATATATTTTTACCACACTATGTAGAGAATACAATTTGTATTTTACAATTTATATTTTAGAAAATAGTTTGAAACTAACCGTATGAATACGTCTGAATTTTATGTCATTTTGATCTTAACCCTTGTAGTTTAGAGCCAAATTGGCATAGTTTTTTTGATATAGGCGTATTTTTTATCTTTAAAAGAATTTTTTTGTAGGAAACTAAAAAACATTTTACTTTAATATATATTAATTTATCATACTGCAAAGAGACGGGCATGTGTTTTGCAATAAAGCGATGGCAGATAACATAAGTTTGCAAGAGTCAGTTATAAAAAGCAGAATAGATGAATCTGATAGATTTTTTGACGCTGAAAACGAATCTGGCCACAGAATTTCCCCAGCACGTCAGGTTTCTGAGTAATTTGTCGTTAAATTCGAGAATGGTTATTTTAACAAATTTTGTGAATTTATCTATGGAAGATTATTAAATTTATATATGGAAAAATCTCATTTTTTGAAATATTTCTACCAATGACATCGTATAGTATTAGTCTTCACCTTTCAAATCCATTTTTGATTGTCGGCGGACGATTTTTTTCGTTGAGAGATAACAGATTGAATTTTAAGATTTTTCAAAGTATAAGAGTACATTCAATTTACATTGTACATCAGTATTTTTTCATATGATCATGTAATTCAATCCAAATTCAGTTGCAAAATTAGTTTAGAGTATATTAGTTTAGAGAGAATAGTTTAGGTTTTTGTCTTAAATGATAAAATGGGTGTAGAGTCAACTAGGGTAAGACTGAACTACATAATTATATAAAAAAACACTGTTCATCTTCATTGAACGTATTAAATTGCTGTAAGTAAATACATAAATGTAGGTACTCTTTGTATAATGTGAATTAAATGTACTCCCTCGCTTTAAAAAAATCTTAAATTTCAATTTGGTATATCTCAGGGAAAAAAGTCAGAGCGGGAAAAACCAAAATTGATTTTGAAGGTAAATATTAGTACTTTATAATAAAATTGATGCTAATGCTAATAAAAAATTGCTACAGATTTTATAGTTATAGATTTTTATATAGATTTTATAGATTTTATAATCGAAAACGGCATATTTGCATTTTTAGATTAGGAAAATCTCGAAATCCTGACGTGCTAGAACAATTCTATGGCCAGATTCAGATTTAGCGTCAAAAATTATGTTAGAAATCACTACTCCAGTTCTTATTTCTATTAAAAGTCTAAATTTCGCAGGCCTGTAATGATTGGCATTAAAATCTTTTCAAACAATTTGTCAGGTTATCAAAATGATACAATTCTAGAAATCGTTATTTTAAGCCATTTAAATTATTTACGTTTGATGTAGAAATGTGTATAAATTGTGTGTTAAAATCTATTTCTACGTTAATATCTCTTGATATATTAAATTGTACGAAAAAAATAATTATCAAATTTTATCATATGTAAATTATAACAAATTAGATTGGATGCAATATGTAAAATACAAAAATTAAAAAATCCTCGAATGGTACTCATAATATACAAAACTCGATAAATAAATTGTAAGGTCAACATAATATACTTTACATATAAAATATTATTAGATTCTCATGACGCTTGGTCTACATAATATACAATTATTTAATAAAAGTGTTCTCACAATATACGTTTCATATATGTATGTATATGTATAATATATACGAATACCATTTCATACAAAATGTACTAATTACGAATTTCTTATTTTTTGTGTTTTAAATACTGCGATGACTATCCAATCTAATCTGTTATAATTTGCATATCATAAAATTTGTTGTGCCGAGTGCGGCACGAGATGTGGGATGTTGCCGGGGGAACCAATAAAGGCCTTGGAGCCAATATACACCTGCTTCTTTTCTTTATTTTTTTTTATTAAATCGTTTATTCTAGTTAGATTGTGTACAGTTTGGTTGTATTTTAAATATATCTTAGTTCGTAATGCTTCTCGGAAGTTTCGAGTTTCTTTCCGTCGCTTCTTCCTTCGTCCCGTTAGACTTTAAGTGTTAAAGTCGCGCTGAATAGTAACTAGCCCAGATTCGCACTCTTTATTGATTGAATTTTAATTAACGACTGTCCGCCGCGAATCCGCGGTGGACGGTTTTTAACACCTCATTTTTGGGGGTGTTTTGGAGGGGATCGCCTAGCGACATGACCATATATGGTCATGGACGATTTTCGTGGCGGTCAAGTCCAAGTGCAAACGAAGGAGGTTCAAAGTCGAATCCCTTCGTTGGCATTTTTACGTTTCCGGCGAACTCGCGCGTGGTTCGCTGAGGTAGCGGTTTTACGCGGTTCGCTAACCTTCTATCGCGTCTAAAGCGTATGATGAAATAATTATAATCTTAATAATTAGTTATAGTCTTTCGGACTATAACATCCCTCCCCCGTTGGAAAAGAAAAACGGAGGTTCCAAACGAAGTTTTTCTATATACGTACATCTATATATATATGTATATATATTCCTGTTTTTGAACACAATATATTTCCCGCTTACAGTGTTTATTACAATCGTTTCTTAAAATTTATTTCTTCTAAAATCGTGTACTTTTATTTCTTTTTAATATTGGTCTAGGCATTCCGTATGATTTGTCAATCTCGTCTAGTATTGTGACAGTCGGTCGTTTAGATTTCTTTTTCTTGTATTGGACAATTATCCATATTATTAATATTATAATAATTATGGTGGTTACTCCACTGGAAGCCATTGGATAAATGAATTCCTTTTGTTTAAAGAAATTATCTTCGTTATTATTTAAATCTTTATTCATTTTTTCTAATTTATTATTTAATTCTTTCAATTCTAAAGGATTATTTATTATGTCTTTGAATGTTCGTTCGTCATTTAAATCGTTAATGTTTTGGGAAATTGTAATATTGAATTCTGGTAAAAATGTTTCTATATTCGTTCTGTATGTAATCGTTTCCGTTTGTATCGTCATGTCTGCAGTTGTCAATTTACAGTTGTCGTCTAAAGTAATTCGACCTGATTTTGTGAGTATCTTTTTATACTCAGGATAATTATCACAATTTATTATAATTTGCTGCTCGGATGCAGTCGAATATAGCCAAGAGTGTGGCTGTTGTAACGTAATCCATATGGTGCGGTTCGTTATCGTGTAGTCTGTGTTACAATGTTCGCGATAATTTTGCGCTCGTATATATATTCTAATTTCGCACGGTGTATTTTTGCTTACATGGTATATAGGTTGGCTTTTTTCGCATAGGTATTGATTATTACTATTTATACAATTATTTAGGTATTGTTTTGTCAAAAATACATATATGCGCATATCTTTATTTATTGCGATTAATTTATTTTCTATTTTCGTATACGCAAATTTATTTACATAATTATGTGTTGGCAGTGATATTACATTTACAATATCATACATCGGTTGTGCGATTATTGGAAATTTTAATATGGTGTATACAGCTGTTTTGTCGCAGTACGCGCTTACTTTTATATAATTTTCTATCGTTAACCATTCGTCGTATTTTATTTCGAATGGAAAATACGAACCTCGCGGTAATTGTAAGACGGCTTCTTTTAAATGAGTAATTATTTCATTTATTGGTGTTAGTAGCGGATGCATTATGCCTTTACGTACATATGTAAGATATTCTAAAATATCTTTCGCGTCTCTGATTAGATCGGTTAGCATCGCGGTAATTAGAGTGAAATGTTCGACTATTTCTTCTCGCGTCGTATATTCTCTAATATAATGATTTATTAGTTTACCATTGTGATCTAATATGTTCTCTAATTTATTTAAATGAATTATGGTCGTGTTTAGGACTTTTATTTGATTTTTCGCGACGTGTTTTAGTGTTTGCTGATTATTTTGTAATAATTGAATTTGTTCGTTTATTAATTTTCTATCGTTCGCGTCCATGAGTCCAAATAATGTTTTAGTAATTGATCCTACTCCATCTATCAGACCTCTGCGTTTGTCTGATGATGCTTTATACAGATTATTTATTAATTTTATCATTTTATCTAGTGTATTGGCATCATTGTTAATAATGTTTTTTAAATTTTCGCACGTTTTTTTAATGTGATCTCCGGATTTTATGGTTCTACATATTTCGTTTGTTTGTTGTACATATTTATTTAATTGCCAGGTTTTATCATTTAATTCGGTTATATCCAATTTAATCACTAGTTTCCAGGTCTTCTTGATTTGATGTAGATTTCCGATTTTCTCGTAGTAGATTCCTGGGTTGTGCTTGAATTCTTCAATTTCGAACGGAAGACGGGTTTCGTCTTGCTCGGTGGGAACGGGGTTGATCCCTAGTGTTAGTATTCTGTAATTATATATATTAAGTGTTATATTATGCACTTTTGCGAGTGTCATATTTTTTCCGTTTCCTGCTACGTTTATCATTGTGAGAATGGTTTTAGTTTTCTTTGGCTAGCTTTGCTATACTTTATATTCCTTTACGAGCTTCAGTCGCTCACTGTCTTTTGACTAGTTCGTTTAGTTCGCTATTTTTTATCACAATGTCCGATACTAGTTATCCTAGTTCGTCTGAAGAGTTATCCGGCGTTAGTGGACGTGTAGAGTGTGGCTCGTGCCAAAATGTGCCAGGTGCAGGGGACCTGTTGTGTGGCCCGCCTTTGCCGCGTGACCGCTTTCAACGGGCGTGTTTACGTGTCTACGCGGGTGGCCCGTTATCCTTGCGAGTCACTATAGACTTCAATACTGGTGAGCGAAGTGTCCAGGAAGTGGTGCCCTATCCCAGGGATGTCCTGCACTGGGTGTGGGATTTTTTAGACATTTTTCGGGCGCAGGAAGCTGAGGACTTCGCGGCTTTGCGGGGGCATCGGCGTATTGAACGGCTGATAAGGCTCGGCCAGGGTGGCCGGGGTGGGCCGCTACCGTTGGGGCCTCTTCCCCGTCTACGAGAGAGGATGCCCCCCATTGGGCGTGGTCATGGTCGCTCACCTGGGTGAGTACTTTTTATATTTTAATATTCTATAAATAACTTTAGTTTGTTTACGTGTATGCGTATCGCTTTTCTTCCCCTTTTTATGGTATAATTCACATCGGAGTTTTTCTCTAGAATTGTATATGGTCCTGTCCATAGTAATTCTAGTTTCTTTGATCTTCCTCTTCGTAACGTTTCATCGTATACTAATACTTTGTCTCCTACTTTGAATTGTGTTTCCTTTGTGCTTTTGTCGTATTGTTTTTTAGCCTTATGTTTCTCTTCTTTTAAGTGTTCTTTCGCGAGTTGATTTGTCGCTCTTAATCTTTCTTTTAATTCTTGCGCGTAGTCGTCATAATTGTACGTCGGTTTAGGCGGTTTTGTTAGCGCTGTCGGAATTTCGGCTTGGTGTCCGTACACCAATTCGAAGGGTGTATATCCTGTAGCGGTATGCGGCGTTGTGTTATAAGTAAACATCGCGAACGGTATCCACTCATCCCAATCTGTTTGATCTTCATTTATGTAATGTCGTAGATACTCAGCTAATGTGCGATGCGATCGTTCTAACGCGCCGTTGCTCTCCGGATGATACGCGATTGTTTGAATTTTGTTGATTTTTAATAATTTGCAGGTATTTTTAAATATTTCGCTCAAAAAATTAGTTCCTTGATCTGTTAAAATTTTTTCCGGTATTCCGTGTTCAAGGATTATTTTTGTAACGAATTCCTTGCTGATTGTATTCGCTTCTTGATTCGGAATCGGTATTGCTTTACTAAACTTAGTTAAGTTATCTTGGAACGTGAGTAAATATTTATTTCCATTATTAGTAATTGTTAACGGTCCGACAATGTCTAACGCGCATTTTTCAAATGGTTTATTAGGCGTATCTGTAATAATTAACGGTACTTTATTTTTTCGCGATAATTTATTTTTTTGACAAGATTCGCATCTTGCGATATATCGTTTGACGTCTTTTCTCAAACCTTTCCAATTGTGCTGAAGTCGGATTCTTTTTATCGTCCGTTCTATTCCTTGATGCCCTCCTATAGGTGCATCATGATATTCGGAGAGTATTTGCTCTTTCTCCTCTTCTGTATATGTTTTTGCCTGTTTGTTGCTTGCTTCGTCTTCTTGTTCTTCTTCTTCGTCTTCTTCTTCTTCTTCTTCTATCATTAAGACGGCTTGATTATTATTTTCATTTGAGGGTCCCGGTACCGCGTTGCGACTTAATGCGTCGGTGTTCGCGTTTGCTCGTCCGGCCTTATGTATAATCTCATAGTCGTATTCTTCTAATTTTAATCTCCATCGGATTAATCTTGAACCGGGGTCGTTTACATTGAACAACCATATTAGCGGTTTGTGGTCGGTCACAATTTTAAATTTTGTTCCGTATACGTATGGTCTAAAATGTTTTACGGCCCATACAATCGCCAGTAATTCTTTTTCGGTGGTATTATAATTTTGCTCCGCCTTTGTTAATATTCTGCTGGCGTAAGCAATCGGTCGGTCGTTGCCTACCTTTCCTTGTGATAAGACTGCTCCGATCGCATAGTCGGATGCATCAGTGGTCACAATAAATTCTTCTGTGAAGTCAGGATATTTTAGCACTGGTGCAGTCATTAATTTTTCTTTTAGTAGTTCAAATGCTGCTTGCTGCTCCGTTGTCCATTCAAACTTTTCCGATTTTTTCGTTAATTTTGTTAATGGTTTAGCTATTTTCGAAAAATTTTCAATAAATTTTCTATAATATCCTGCAAGTCCTATGAAGGATTGGATATCCTTTACCTTTTTCGGCGTTGGAAATTCTTTTATTGCCGTTAGTTTTGACGGGTCTGGCGATATTCCGTTTTCCGAAATAATATGCCCTAAATAAATTACTTCTTTGCGTAAAAATTCGCATTTATCCGGCTGCAATTTTAAATTAGTTTTTCGGAGTCTTTGTAGTACTTCCTTTAAACGTTTATTATGGTCTTCTAAGCTCGATCCGTATATCACGATGTCGTCGAGATAGACCAGGCATCTAAGTCCTTGTATTCCTGTTAAGACCGAATTCATCAGTCGCTGGAATGTTGCTGGCGCATTTTTTAATCCGAACGGCATTCGATTGAATTCGTAATGTCCGTAGGGAGTTGAAAAAGCTGTTTTATTTTTATCCCTTTCAGCCATTGGGATTTGGTGATATCCTGATGCTAAATCTAGCGTGGTGAAATATTTCGCATTTCCCAGCTGATCTAAGATATCGGTTATATTAGGCAATGGAAATGAATCGCCTATCGTTAGTTCATTTAGCTTCCGAAAATCTATAACTACTCGGAGCTACTTCGGTTTTCCAGATGCGTCTGCTTTTTTCGGCACTACTAATAACGGTGCGTTCCATTGATTTATGCTAGTTCGAATAATTTCGTCCTTTAGCATTTCTTGGATTTGTTTATTTACCTCTGTCTTATGTTTCTCGGGTAAACGATACGGTTTCACGTTCACCGGCGCGGTGTCGGCACGCGTGTTTATCTCATGCTCTACCGTCGCGGTGCAAGTCAGTGGTTCTCCTTCCAAGTGGAATGTATCGCTGAATTCTTCGCAGATTTTTAAGAGTGTCTGCTCCTCTTCCTTATTTAAGTGTTGAGTTCGCAATAATTGTCAAATGCGCTGGACTCGCGGAGTGTTGATTTTATTCTTCGTCCTTGATTTTATTGTATTTATTTCGGCAGTGCTAATTTTGTCTTCCACGTCTTCTAATGTGACAATGGGAGTCGCTAACTCGATGGTTTCATCGGTCGTATTTATTACGCTTACAGGACATAAAAAATTTTTTGGCTTTACTAGACAGCTTCCAATATATACTCCCGGTGTGGTTTCTTCTGTTCGGACTATCCCTATCCGATTTTGATTAGTCGTAGCTTTTATTATTGTTTCGCTACGCGGATTTAGAATTATTTTCTTGCAAGGATGGAGTTTTAATGTGCTGTCTTTTATTTTTATTTCGTTAGTTTCGTAATCACATTTAGCTGTTTGTTTTTTAAGGAAGTCTAGTCCTAGAACTCCCTCGTGTTCTATAGCGGTGTCGTCTTTTATTACATAAAATGCATGTTTAATTTTATGTTTGTTTATTTTTATTGTGGCGTACATTTTGCCTAATGTATATATTTTATGTCCGCTTATTCCTATCAATGCTATCTTCTTCTCATATATTAATGTTTCGTCCTTTAAATGTTTTAATTTTATTAAGGAAATTGTGGATCCGGAATCGTACATGTTTATTTTTTCTCCTTTTACTTCGCGAATGGGAAGTGTAACTTGTAACAATTCGTCCTTCGATGGTGCATGCATATTTTTAACATGCGATACGCGATACTCTAGGGCAGGTCGCGGTTGCTTCTTCGTTTCTTCCTGCTCCTCTTCGCTATTGCTTGCAGAGTCGGCGCTCTTTTTCCGCTGTCGATGCGAAGTCTTTTGTTCTCGCGTATTGTCTTTATAATTATTTTTATTAGTTTGTTTATTATTTTTAATATTACTTTTTGGTCGTCCATTTAAATTCCAGCACTCGTCGCGGCTGTGTCCGGATTTTTTACAATATTTGCAAAATTTATTTATAGTATTTATTCGCGTAGATTTTTCCGGTTTTGGTAATATATATTTATTACTGCTACGGCAATCGCGTCCGTAGTGTCCAGATTTTCCGCATTTATAACATTGAATATTTGCGTCTCGAATTGGTCGCGTGTGTTTAGCGTCGAATTTATTTTTATTAGAGAAGCCAGGAGCTCGCGTGACAGACGGTCCGATAAGCTTCTCTCCGCGCTCGCGCCGTTTATCGCTTCTTGGAGCGAAGTATATCGTTGTGATCGCACGAGAATTTTTAATTCGTCGCGTAATCCAATTTGGAAATTTATCAGAGCTTGTTTCTTGATGGTTTCTTGTATGGCTTGTTTGAATGAAGGAGGTCGTTCTTCTCCTTCCACCATAGACTCGTATAACTTCATGGCGAGTACATCGACACGTTGCCCGAATGCATGTGCGGTTTCGCTTGATTTTTGTTTTAGCGAATTAAATTCTATTTGTAGATGCGTTGTGCTTTGTTTTGCTTGATAGCACGTTTCAAGTTGTTGTTTTAAATCTTCGAACGTTTGTATATTTCGCGTCTCGAAGTCTTGCATGGCTTTTCCTTTTAATTTAGTATATAGAATGGCTTGCATCAGCGATTCTTCGTCCGCGGGATTAATATTTTGTACCGCGTATGTACATGCGTTCAAAAATTCTTGTAGTTTTTGTCGCGATGATCCGTCAAATTCGGGAATCATTGATCGCGCTTCTTTTAATGGTAGATAGTGCGGGGCTGCGCTACGTCTGTTTCTAATATCGCGTTCGGTACGTCCGTACGTCACGTCGTGTGGGACATCGTTTATATTTGCTCGTAGCTCGTTAAAGTTTCCTTGGTTTATATGTACGTTTCGCGTTTGATCGCGTAATTCTCGCATTTCCTCTCGCATTTCGTGAATGCTAGGTACGTTTCGCACTTGTTCGCGTAAATCTCGCATTTCCTCCTGCATTTCGCGAAAACTATGTACGAGTTCGGCTAATAATATATTGCTAGTGCTTTCGACCGGGTGACCGGCGTCTTCATAATTCGCGGCTGCATTTTGTCCGGCCTGTTGCGCTCGTAAGCGTTCGATTTCTCTATCGACGGCTTCGTTATCCATATTTCTCGCGGGATTTGGCTCAAAGAGACTAATGTCAACGGATATTGGCGAGTAATTTCTCTTGACAGTAACTCGACTAACGCTTGGTCGGTCCTGTTCTAAATTTTCGTTATCGTTTTGTTCGCGCGCTTCGGAAGATTCGGAACTCGAATATTGGTTCTCTAAGTTTCTTCGCACGCTATCTCGTATATCGCGAGTAGCTTCTTCCGCGACTTGGAACGGTGTTACAAGACCTAATCTATTTGCCAATCGTGCTGGCACGCTCAAAAATCGCGGGCTATTAAATCGCACTCGGTTTAACGGTTCCGACATTTAAATTGAATTTCGACTTACATTAGTAGCACGGTGAATCGCATGGTCGCTTATCGGTTCGCTCGACTGCTGACGCTGCTAGAAGATACGGGTCGTTGTCCGTTGGTGATGCGCTGTCCGTCGGCGATGCGTTGTCCGTCGGCGATGCGTTGCCTTGGCGAAGGTCGTGGATCGACGTTGGTCCTTGGGCGTTGGTGCTCCCTTTCAGCTACAGTTGCTTGACCGTGGTCACTTATCACTTGTCGGCTTTATGTGTTACGTGCTGTGGTCTGCTTGAGTCCGTCTGCTTTAATATAGCAGTTGCTCCGTCCACTTTATTAATTTTATATTTTCTTTTTGTTGCAGATATTAGAGGTCCAGGATTTTTCGATGGTTGTTATTCTCGGCAATCCCACCGCTGCCACCAAAATGTTGTGCCGAGTGCGGCACGAGATGTGGGATGTTGCCGGGGGAACCAATAAAGGCCTTGGAGCCAATATACACCTGGTTCTTTTCTTTATTTTTTTTTATTAAATCGTTTATTCTAGTTAGATTGTGTACAGTTTGGTTGTATTTTAAATATATCTTAGTTCGTAATGCTTCTCGGAAGTTTCGAGTTTCTTTCCGTCGCTTCTTCCTTCGTCCCGTTAGACTTTAAGTGTTAAAGTCGCGCTGAATAGTAACTAGCCCAGATTCGCACTCTTTATTGATTGAATTTTAATTAACGACTGTCCGCCGCGAATCCGCGGTGGACGGTTTTTAACCTCATTTTTGGGGGTGTTTTGGAGGGGATCGCCTAGCGACATGACCATATATGGTCATGGACGATTTTCGTGGCGGTCAAGTCCAAGTGCAAACGAAGGAGGTTCAAAGTCGAATCCCTTCGTTGGCATTTTTACGTTTCCGGCGAACTCGCGCGTGATTCGCTGAGGTAGCGGTTTTACGCGGTTCGCTAACCTTCTATCGCGTCTAAAGCGTATGATGAAATAATTATAATCTTAATAATTAGTTATAGTCTTTCGGACTATAACAAATTTAATTTAATGTGCATGAAAAAATATTAGGAATAGATTTTAACTCATGATTTATGCACACTTCTACATCAGATGTAAATAATTTGAATGACTTAAAATAGAGATTTCTGGAATTGTATCTTTTTGATGATTTGATAAATTCTCGTTTGAAAAGATTTTAACGCGAATCATTATTTGCTATCGTTAATATATACAGTGTCCCATTTTAAGTGTCCACCCCAAATATCTCATTTTTGATTTTAGAGAAAAATGGTTCAGACATGTTTTGTATGGTTTCGAGGGGGCCATAAGATGGTACCATTGATTTGACCTTGAAGAGTCATTTGAAGGTCACGTGAAGGTTACCTCAATTTTTTTAAATGGCACCCCCTATTTTTTATTACATATTCTTGTAGCTGACCTCGAGAGCTTTCCAAAACACTATAATGAAGTACCTTTTCGTTAAGTACTTTTTGAGTTATGAGGCTTGAAATAATTTCTTAATTTTACATAAACCGTAAAATATATTGTAAAATATTCATTTTCCGATTATCTTACCTTAATACTTTTATGTATAAAATAATGAGAGGAATTAATTGGTGTAAAGAAAACACATAGTTGTTTTTAAGAAAAAATATGGAATTGTTAATTGCAAATTACATATTTTTTCTTCAAAACTATGTGTTTTCTTTACACCAATTGATTCCTCTTATTATTTTGTACATAAAAGTATTAAGGTAAGATAATCGAAAAATGAATATTTTACAAGATATTTTACGGTTTATGTAAAATTAAGAAATTATTTCAAGCCTCATAACTCGGAAAGTACTTAATGAAAACTAACTTAATTATAGTGTTTTGGAAAGCTCTCGAGATGGGCTACAAGAATGTGCAAAAATATATAGGGTGTTCCATTTAAAAAAATTGAAGTGACCTTCACGTGACCTTCAAATGACTCTTCAAGGTCAAATCAATGGTACCATCTTATGGCCCCCTCGAAACCAAACAACTTTTGTCTGAACCATTTTTCTCTAAAATCAAAAATGAGAGATATTTGGGGTGGACACTTAAAATGGGACACCCTGTATTATAGGTAAATACATAAACGTAGGTACTTTTTGTACAATGTGAATTAAATGTACTGTCGCTTTTTAAACTTCAATTTGGTATATCTCAGCGAAAAAAAGGTCGAAGTGGGAAAAACCAAAATTAACTTTAAAGATGAATATTAATGCTTTATGATAAAATTGCAAATGCTGATAAAAAATTTGCTATGGATTTTATAGGTTGTCGAAAATGGTTAGAAATGGCATTTTTGCATTTTTAGATTAGAATATCTCGAAATCCTGATGTGCTAGAGCAATTCTATTGCCAAATTCGGATTCAGCGTCAAAAATTATGTTAGAAATCATTATTCCGGTTTTTATTTTTGTTAAATGTCCAAATTTTGCAGGTTTGTGTTATTAAAAGTAGAGTATTTGAAGTAAAGTATTAAAAGAGTATTGTCAAAAATAAAAAAAAATTATATATTGTTTATTGTGGAACTCAATGACATTCTCATTACACCCATTATAGCTATTTTCCAACATGTTCACATTTAGGCCAATATTTATAGTCCGTTGTTATATTTAAGATCGTTTTAAGATCTCATTCAACCAATCAATGGCCGCATTGCAACTTTTTGGTTGGTTAAATAAGTTCTTAAGACGATCATAAATGTAAGAACGGGCTATGAATATCGGCTTTAGATCGGAGTTTTATTGAAAATTTCATTAATATATGTTAACGAAATAAATGCGCATGCAAATGCCTTAATGGTAAAAAAATATGTTGCTATCTCTTGTCGCTGCGCACTTGTGCTTGTGGGGATTAGCCTTTAGGTACACTGCGACTAGCATGAGTTGTGAATGAGCGTTGATAGCCTTAAGGCAATAATATCTAACCTAACCTTATTACAAATAATATAGTTCCACAATACAGATAATAAAGTTCCACAATATCATATAAACATATCATAGAATGTAAGATTTTTTGAAATCACAGAATGAATAATAAAAAAAATTTGCTATTATTTTATCAAATAAAGATCAATATGAAATTTGCAAACGTACTGATCTTACAAAGTTTAAAAATAAGCAATTATCACAGAAAAAGCACAATAAATGTTTATATATCAAAAAGTGTAATAAGGAGATTGTAAAACTTATAGGTGTTCATTGTGAGTTAAAATTTATTAAAATACATACAATATTACAAATAACATAACTTGATTTTTATTTAGAAAATAATTTTTGTTATAATAGGTTATAAAATGTTTAATGTGTTTATTTGCATTTGCAGATAATTATCAATTTTTAAATGAGTTAATGCAAAATTTGAAAGCTAATGTCCCACAAGTAAAAATCGGAAAACTTAAAAATGATTTATACAAGTCTACTTCTTTGCAAGAAGATGAAAAATCTAATTGTAATATGCAATCTTCTGTTTTAACTGATGTATCAGAAACGCAACTTGATTCATCAGCTTGTATTATGAATTCTATTAATGTGTCAGTTACATCAGAAGGTAAATTTATAATTATAATTTAAAATCAATAAACTATAAGTTTAATTTTATAATTTTAATAATTATTAAAAGGAAATATTTTCAAATATTAAACAAATTGTTATATAACATTTCTATTCTATTTATTTTAATCATTTATTTATTTTAGTTATTATTTAATTATTATCTATATTAATTAGAGCAGAATTGTGTTAAAAATATTCATAAACAACAAAATGTTTATGAATTATTAGGTCATTAGCCTAATAATTGAGATAAAAGATCCCATTGATGAGATAATATTTCATGAGAGGAAATTATCTGGATAATCAGAGTATCGTCGTGGTATTCCTCTTAATCCTAGAAAATGTTGGGGAAAGAATGTTAAATTAACACCGATAAATATTCTAATAAATTGAATATTTAATAGGTAATTATTAAGAGAGAATCCGGTAATTAAGGGAAATCAATGGATAAATCTTGCAATAATAGCAAATACAGCCCCTATTGATAGAACATAATGAAAATGAGCTACTACGTAGTAAGTATCATGTAGGATAATATCAATAGAAGAGTTAGAAAGTATTACTCCTGTTAAACCCCCGATAGTAAATAAAAAGATAAATCCTATAGCCCATCACAAAGAAGAGTTATAATTAATTTTTGATCCGTGGAGTGTTGTAATTCATCTAAAGACTTTAATTCCAGTGGGAATAGCGATGATTATAGTAGCTGAAGTAAAATAAGCTCGAGTATCAATATCTAGACCAATAGTGAATATATGGTGAGCTCAGACAATAAATCCTAAAAATCCAATTGTAATAATTGCATAAATTATTCCGAGGGCCCCAAAGGTTTCTTTTTTTCCCCTTTCATTTATGATAATATGAGAGATTAAACCAAATCCAGGGAGAATTAAAATATATACTTCAGGATGACCAAAAAATCAAAATAAATGTTGGTATAAAATAGGATCTCCTCCCCCCGAGGGATCGAAAAATGAAGTATTAAGATTTCGGTCTGTTAATAGTATTGTGATAGCTCCTGCTAGAACAGGGAGGGATAGAAGAAGGAGAATAGCTGTAATAAGGATGGATCATACTAATAAGGGAATTTTATCTAAGGAAATATTGGAATTATGTATATTTATAATTGTTGAAATAAAATTGATTGCTCCTATAATTGAAGACATACCAGCAATATGGAGAGAAAAGATAGTTAGATCAATGGAAGGGCCACTATGGAAGGTATTTGATGATAGAGGGGGTAGATAGTTCAACCAGTTCCCGATCCTTCATTAATAAAATTTCTTAGGATTAATAAGGAGATTGAGGGGGGAAGTAATCAAAATCTTATGTTATTTAAACGTGGGTAAGCCATATCAGGAGATCCTAGTATTAGTGGAATTAAAAAATTACCAAATCCCCCAATTATAAAAGGTATAACTATAAAAAAAATTATAATAAAAGCATGACTTGTAACGATGGTATTAAAAGTTTGATCATTAAGAATTAATGAATCAGGAGATCCTAATTCTAGTCGAATGATTATTCTTATAGAGGAGCCAATTATTCCCGATCAAATAGCAAAGATAAAATATAGAATTCCGATATCTTTGTGATTTGTTGAGTACAATCATTTGTTCATATATATTAAAAGTATTATGTCTGATTTAAGGTAATAAATTGTAAATTTATAAATGAAAGGTAATTTTCTAATACTAAATGTGTTTTATAGTTTAATTGAAAAATATTAAATTGCAAATTTAAAGAAATTTAATAAAATTAAAACATAAGATTTATAATAAATAGGATTGATTATATATTAAACTTTGAAGGTTTAAAGTTTAAATAACTTAAAATCTTAGATTAAATTAAAATTATAGTTAAAGATAAAAAAAATCTTATGAATAAAATGAGAAGTTTTTTAAAAAGGATAATTAACTATGAAAAATATTTTAGATTTTAGGGAATAGAAAAATATTAAAAGTGTTATTATATTAATATAAATATAAATTAAGATAAATGAATTGATTAATATAATAATAAAAATTAAATACATATTAGAGTTGAATAAAAAAGTATAAATTCCTAATCATTTTATGAAGAAGAAGGATAGAGGGGGGAGTCTTGCCATATTAAAAAATATAAATATATATATTAATTGTAAATTTAAAGATTGATAGTGTAAAAAAAATTATGGGATAGTTTTAAAAATTGGAATATTAAATTAATTATTAGGAGAATAATAGAATAAATAATAAAATATATAAATCAAAGAATATTTTTGAATATAATTAATAAGAGTATTCATCTTGTTTGATTAATAGATGAGTAAGTTAGAATAATTTTAAAATTTAAATTTATTATTATTTTAAATGTGGAGATAAAAGAAGAAGATAAGATTATTAAATAAAATATAAGAGGTTTGATTTCTATGAGTGATATTATATATAATGGGGTGATTTTTTGAATTGATAAAAAAAAATAAAATTTCTCAATTTATAAATAGGGAAATTAATGGCATTCATAGGTGAAAGGGTGGGATCCCTAGTTTTAATCTTAAGGATAGAATAAATATTATTTTAGAATAGTTGAATTGAAGAAAAAAAAAGATCTATAAAGTAGAGAGAAAATTAAGAATAAGGACGCTATAGTTTGGATAATAAAATAAAAAAAGATAATTTTTTTTTAGAGATTTTAAAGCATATAAGACAAATAAATATAAAATTATTAATTTCTATGAAAAATCAAATTATAAAAAAATCATTTAAAAAAATAGATAGAATTGAAAATATTAATAAGTTAAGAATAATGAAAAATTTTGAGAATGTTAAAAAAAATAAAAAATTTTTTAATTAATAATAATTATAATAATTAAAAAAAATATTAAAAAATTTTTAATTTAAAAAAATTAAAAATAATATATTTTAATGTATTTTTATGCATATAAATTTTTGAATTTTAAAGAAATAGTTTAGTCTGTTAAATATAAAATTTAAAGTAAAATTAGTTATGTATAGAGTTAATAATTAGGAGATAGTTTGAATGGATAAATAAGAGAGGGTTATATATCTATTTTTAGGGTATGAATCTAAAAGCTTTAAATTAGCTTACTTATTTATAATAAATATTAATGAAAACATTTTAAAATTAATGTATGATTTATTCTATCAAAATAACCCTTTACTCAGGCATATCATTTTAATCAGTAGAAAAATAAAATTTACTGAATTAAATGAAAAATAAATTTTAGTAAAGACTAGACTTTAAATTAATTGAGAGAGATAGGATGATATTATTAATTATATATTTTAAAAAGATATATTATTAAGTTAGTTATTTTGTGTAACAAATAATTTATGTTAATTTTTAAATAGAGAAAAAAGGGGAAGTTGAATAAAAATTTGAATAATAAAATTAAAAAATATATTATGTAAATGAGAAACTTTTTTGGCTAAAAATGAAAATTACCTAAATTTAACATTAATAATTAATTAAATTTTAATAATTTGTTATCATTATTAACAAATCTGAGCTCTTTTTGTTAAACCTGCAATTAAAAGCTCTTCTGAAAATCTGAGCTCTTTTTGTTAAACCTGCAATTAAAATCATTAATATTAACAAATCTGACAGTGAGTATCAGGGGGGACTGGTGACAAAACTTCCTCCGTCCTTCTTTTCTTCCCTCTTCTACCGCTATTTTGATAGTTATCATTAACAGTGTTTCTCTCACTTTCCATAGTCTTATTGGTGTCCATTATTCTAGCGACCGAGTGCTCGAGTGGTATCAGTCTTTCCACAAACCTGGCCAGGGTATTATCCACCGCGGCTACCACCCTTTTGGTGACTTCGGGTATCATATTGTTTATTTCTTGCTTCTGCGTGAGGCTTTGATTACTCCCGGAATCCATCGTTATCCATTCCATGCCGGTCTCTTCGTCCGTGACCTGTAGTACTTGACTCCATTCGTTGTCCTTTCCTCTTGCTTTCTCCCTTTCATCTTTATTTCCTTTACTAATATACTTCTTAATTTCTTCCCTGAGGCTTTTAACCTCTTGTTCGAGTGTCATTATTCTATTCTTCAATCGTAGATTATTAGCCCTTGCATTCCTCGCGTTAACATCCGGAGACAGAGCTCTACGAGATATCTCCGCTACGAGTTCCCTCGTTCTTCCCCGGTCGGATTCCTCTATCGCGTCATCGATACGCCTATTAAGCTCCTTCATCGACAGGTCTCCCAGTTGCTTTATTTCCAGGTCGATTCTTGTTTCTTCCTTTCCAGGGTTTTCTCTGTCTCCACTATCCCCGTCCGTTCCTTCCGTTTCTCCTCCCGTGTTTTGATCCTCTTTCATATATTTTTTGCTTCTTTTGATTTCAGGTTCCACCTCATCGGCAGCGATAGCCATGTCCACCGCAACGCTCGCTCCCAACGCCACGGATCGCCCCTCGCCGGATTTCGACGTAGGTCGGGCGGGGCTCGCACCCATCAAGGGTTGCGGACCCTCCCCACGCCGTCCCCTGGGGATCCGAACTCCCTGGGGAGGTAAGTTTTCTCCTATACTTGTATTCATTTCATAATTTAGTTAATTGGTTTATCTTTGGAGTGGCCTTCTCCTAGGCCTAGTTTGTCACGAGTAGGTCATCTCGGAAAACGGGAGGGCGCGGGGCCGCCCAGCCCCTGGAGGCTTTCTCGTGTCTTATTTTATCGTTGTTTGATATACAGGCTTCTCCTACTTGCACATTCCCTTCGATGCTTATTATAGGTCCTTGGACTATTTGTCATATATCTAGTAGTTATCCTACTTATCTTCATCCACTGTTCAGTGCATTTCTATGCTTTAATTTAATCAAACATTCACATTTGTATATTCAATGATATTTCACGTATACATATATATTTACATATAACCTCACGCCTTAATCTTCATCCTATCTTTTTATTTGTATATATATTTATTTACAACTATCGTTTATGCTCATTTTAATTGATTTACATATGACCTGTTTCAGGCAAATTTCTACATCATCTGATATCTTATCATTATCCTCATTTCATTTTCACATCCATATTGGTCGCTCATTAGTCTTCTTGCGGGCCAGGTAACATGTTTCACTTTATCATAGACTATTCCAGCACATAGGGCCATTAAAGTTTAGCCCCACAGAGGAGACAGATTCATTCTTCCCCCCTTACTTCATCGCGTAAACCGATTCATGTATTAGTTCACTAGTCAGATATGCAAGTATTCCCGTGCGTCATTAAATGTCTCACCCCCCTCGTATGTTCAAAATTCATCGTGTCTCCTATTCACTACGCATCACTTTATAATTATATGTAGGATGTGCCTCACACTCCTAAGGAGGTCTCCACATATCCATCCGCGGGCCGCCGTCCCACCATCCCGAGCTATACATTTATTTTGTTATTTTCAATATCTTCATTATTATTATTCCGTTTGAATTCAAACATACATTATTGCGTAGTTTAATTTACTTATCAATTTTGCCGTCTATTGCTTCTAAACATTAATTATTCTAGACTTCATGATCAATTCGCACCTCCAGATTTCTTAGCCTCTTTCCTATTAATTTATTTATTTATTAATTTAATTTAATTTAATTTAGTTATCTCATTCCGCTCAAGCCGGGATGGCCCGACGACCGCCCACCAGTGGAGAATATCCCCATACGAAATCCACCTATCGCATGTATATCGCAATTAATTTGCCAACACTAGCTTCGTATTATCGCCTGTGATTCGAACAATGATTTGCATGACTCCTGCTCCCAAATTCGCAGCGCATCTTTTCTTTTATTTATTTCTTTTTTAGCCATTCGGGTATCCTTACCCCATATCTATCAGCTCACGGTTCGCACGACAGTATCACTCGCAAACGATGTCCGCTGAATATTATCTTATTATTCTAACATTTGCCACTCTCTCTCAAGATGGCTCGTGCATCGAGCACAGCGCGCAAGCTCAACCCGAATCCTTTCCTCGCATCTATATACACCATGGTCCTTTATCGGCCGTAACCCCGATCGAGACATCACACCGGCTCCAAGTAAGCAAAGCATATTTACAATTTATGACTTATCTCCTTTCTACGCATCATTTCTCGTTACTCCTTCAATACCTGAGTGTAATATATTCGCCTATATAAGCGGCATTCAAGTCCAATTAACCTTATTCAATTAGTTATTTAGAATTATTATTTAATCAATAACGTATTTGGATGCCGATAGAGATCCCCCCGATCGAGCCCACGTATTCATTCTTATATTAATTAATTTCTACTATTGCGCACAGACGATCACCCTGCCGTTTTAAGTTCCGCTTTCGAGGTTAATTCCCCCGCTGCTCCAATTTTCTGCGCTCCTATCCGCGGTGTAATCCAGCGGGCTTCCCAGGCTGTATGTCACTAGTCCTTGCTCATAATTCCTTTTTGTACTTGTTATCCCATCATTTCTCAACTTGCCAGTTTATCGTAGGTATGTATGTCCTCAATCCGATATACCTATAAGCATCAATTAGCATTAGTACAGCTATCCACATTTCCTTCACCGTTAACTTTCACCGACAACTATATTTTCATCATCATTTATTTATTTATCTATTATTATTGCATAGTGAATCTTTTGTAGCGGCCAGTTACCGTCATAATATTCATTTTACAAGAGTAATGACGGATCGTCATACCGATTTGTCACTTAATTATACTATATTTTAATATTTCTATTTTTACTTATAATACCGCGATGTTTGTTTCAAAATCTACAGATTTGTTTACTTTTAAGTTTATATTTAGATTACATAATTTATCATTCCTTTCCCATTTCCTCGCTCAATGAGTCAACAATTGTACATTCCCGATTGGGGGTAAAAGAAAAATTTAGTAATGGAAAACTGGTTCGTACTTACTTCTTACAATCTAATTAAAACGTATGAATTATTCGGTAATTATAATTTCTTCCTACATCCACTCCGCATACTTATTACCTTGACACAGCAATAATTGGATCCACACGCAGGACGGCTGAAAAATTTCACAACCTGACATAGACTTTTTCCACATTTATCCCTTATAGCAATCTTTGTGTTTATACCATTCTATTTAACTTTAATTGTGTTGACATAATCATATCATTCACTCACCATTCAACACGGTCTCCGCTTATCTCAATCATCATCTTATCAGAATGACAATCAGTTACGATTCATATTATTCTATCATTGCACACATACTCTATCATGCGACTCCACCTAACCTAAATCGCTCCTTATTTCATTTCCAGTGTATATATTTATATATATACGTGCACCTATATATGATTGCTTCTCCAATTATCTCTCCAGTTATTATCCTTCATTCATTGCCATGCCTAATACCACAGGAACCCATTCACTCATAAACATCACCATTTGCTTTATGGTATAAACATTTTCACCCGGGAAACGTCTCTTCGCACGGTCTAGTATCTTGATTCCATTTATTCATTAAGTCTCCTCCTCTTTCCCACAAAATCGCAACATCTAGGGTTTCTCCTCCTCGTCTGGATCTATCTATATGCTGATTCGCCAGAGAGACGACATTTAATTAATTTACAATTTTCTTTGCTTATTTTAGTACTTAATTAATACTTATTTATTTGTTTATTTAAACTTTACCGATGATTTTAGCATTATTCAATTTAGCGTTTTCCCCTCAGCGAGAACATTTTCATACCGATTTTATTATATATATATACATTCCTCTCTCTGACGGAGCCGCATCATCAAGTCACATTATAATATTCCCATCTAATCTTCCCATCCCAACACAATTAAAGCTACAATGACAGATCCCAAAATCATCTTTCGGGTATAACGCTTCACATTCCACAAATAGGTCCTACATAATCTTTCTTGCATTCACTCTCATTTTCCCCTTTTTCCTTTTTCAGGGCGAGAAGAAACATCCTACTGCCACATGCTACGAGGAGTATGACTAACATCATTCCACCTTCCATGGATCATTCTCACTTGCATCTCTTTTCTTCTATTATGCGTATAGCGTCTTGAGTGAGTATTCCTTTTATCTCTTTATACAACTGAAACAAACTTACATTAATATATTATGTCCATAACTTATTTTACCAGTTTTCACTAGTTTCTAAATTTTTTCTTCCTTTTCGTTTTTCAATTAGTTATACCGAATTAACAATTTATTTTAACTGTTATATAACATTTTCCTGCTACTGCGTACCTTTGTTTCATTATCTTTTCACGTCATACGCACCCGCCTAATTTTATAATATTACTATTCACTTCTTAATTACTATTTTACTATTTTATTTAGTATTTTTGCTTAAGAGAGCTACTAATGGCTCTTCCTATTTCCTTGGTTATCATTTTAACAAGTAAGCGACATATTCGACTTTCCACCCGAGCTACGCTTCAAACAATTGCGCAGCTTCTGTCTTTTCTTTTCACGTTTTTACATACATTCCAATATGACGTATACAATCCAACACTCTGTCCCATAATGCTTCGCGCCCTTACGCGTATACCTCCCCTTATATTTACTTTTATGTGCCTATAACATTATTCTATCATTTATCGAGAACAGATAATTCAAGTTTCCGTCATTTTACGCCTCTAAATACCGCTTACCTATTATCAATTATTTGTGTGATATACCATCGTGTATCCCCTTGGACGTATCCTTTACCTTTATTTCCTTGTGTTACCGCCTTCGACCCTTTTCCTTGATTAACCATTCCTCTACCGCTATTATTTCCCGCTTAGAGACATATTTTAATACTTCTTTTATTTTTCAGTTCCCACAAGCCAGCCTAGGCACCGGACCAACAATCGCGATCGACACTGCGTCCAATACGCATTTTATTTCTTCTTCGTTTTTTTGACCACATTCCATATCAATGCCGGGCAACCCAACGAACCCCTAGGGGCTTATTTACACTAGCGACACCGTCAATCAGTTACCAACCACCACAATCTAGCGCGGGAAGTTTAAACATTCCGTTTCGCCTTGCTTCATTCGTATCTTCTCATTAATCATTATATATTTCCCCATAGGGTTAATTCATTACATCTTCATACATGTATTATCTGTTAGATTTATTAGATTTATTCCCTCCTCTCCTATGCCACTATACAGTATTATACATACTCCTCCCTTTATCCAATAACAGAAAGTTAATATCAGTCAGCAAATTTTTTATATTCAACATGAGTGTTACAAATATTTCACGTACAGATGAAAGAGAAAACCAAACACGAAAGAATACCGTGTCCTTAAAAACAATATCTTTACTGATGTATCGCATCGCCTTCTTTCCGTTCATATATTAGAGACTAATGCCTCCTAGAATATACTCTGTACACAGATTTAAGCTTTACAATAATAGCTTTAATCCAACTTTAAAGCAAACATAATACCTTTAATTTAACTTAACTAAACTTTTGAGGCAGTATTATTACTTATCACATTTTTCCTTTTAAGGAAGAGAAAAGAAATAATTTCAGTTCCGGAAGCTATTTCGCGATATAACTATTCATCTCTGTATCATCCATCGTTGTACACTCGACACACATAATACCCTCCATTGTTTCACACAATTACGTCCGATACAGCCCGATCGCGTCAGTCTAACAATTTTATTTATTAGCTTAACTTACGTATCACAGAACAAAAACAGAAACAAAGACAAAAACGAAATGCATTACATTATGTACTCTTTAACATATATAGTATAGCCACTTGGAACACTTGAAGGTTTAAGCATATCATCTTAATATTGCATATCTCCTCTCAAACAAAAAAGAACAACAGAGAACAAAAAAGAACAAGCTTAACTCACGCTATTACCGAGAGGTTCGTAAGGATCCATGAGTCCACAAAGTCCTTGTAAACTCACTAGACTTATAATATCTATAACAATCTATATCTATAACTATATGTATAAACTTTATATAAAAGGAACGTCGTCATATCTCGTATTGGTTCGATACTCACTACCACCCCTATATCTTATTCGCTATGGCACGCGTTTTTATCTTTAACAATTATTGTAGTAAATTAATCCGTCTTAGGACTAAGTATAATACTTTTTACCTTAACTTAACTAAACATATTAAGACGGTATTGTTACCTATCACATCTCTTCCTTTTAAGAAATGAATCATTTCATTTCAGGAAGCTTTTCCTCGATATAACAATTTATCTCTGTATGAGCCACCGTCATATACTCGACACGTATGCTACCCATCGTCATTCCATAATTACATCCGATACGACCCGGTCACGTTGGCCCAACTGATTTATCTTATTAGCTTGGCGTGCGCATCGCAAACAAGGCAGGAGCAAAATAAAAACAAATACAATTACTGTACATCACACTCCATGTGACTTATATAATATATCCTATTTAGAATGTGTAAAAATTAAGCGTATTATCTTCGTATTACGTATCGCTAATCTCAGAAGGAGTGCAAAAGAGCAACCAATAACATACTAAATGTGTAACATATAAGCTTTTGATAATCTTAATATAAACTCAATTTTTAATTCCTTTTCTATGAATTACTTTTTACGTTATAAAGTCTTTCTATTAATTAGAAGAATTAAAATATGTAATTTGTAAATTTTTAATTAGTATACCATCTGTCAGCTCACAATACTGTCGAGAATTTCATAAAGTTCATGAATCTAGGAGGAATTTTATAAGTTCATAAATCTACAAAGGCCATAACCATCGCCATATCTCGTGGTAGTTAAATATTTTCTACAACTCCCATACCTTACTCGATATAACACGCGTTCCTTATCTTTATGCAATTATTGCACGCTTTAACTCTTTCCCCATCGTACGGAATAACAAACAATGTTTTCTCGCAGCACCTCTCACAGACCTCGCTATTATCACATTCGAATCTTATATGCTGACGCAAATATTTCATTTTCTTAAAGTAAGTGTCACACGCCCGACACCAGCCTGATACTTTCTCATCATCGCAAGCGCGCCCCAGAAGACAGCCCGATACCGCATGCTCCACTGGACGTGAGCCGGTCCCAAATCCTGCCAGCATGTGCGGGCAATTCCACATCATCATTCTTCTGGGCATATTAAATGCCCCTGCACAATTAAGGATGTCTAAGATTACCTTTCTGGGGGCCAGCCTTAAATTCGCCCCTTCCGAGTCAGAGGGCATTCTAATCAGAGGGGGATTACGCGCCCAGTATATGTTAGACACCTCTTCCTCAGGATCTCGCCCATAACTTCTCATAATACACATTTCTGCATCACCCGACGTGCGACTCATGTTTCCTTCACCTGCCTTGTTAATAACTTAATTATCAAATTAGTATTAACGTTCCCGTCACCTGTACATACAACATTAAGATTTAGTAACACATCATTATTAATTGTGTAAAGAAAGTTTTTAACCTAGAATATTATTTTGATCTGCAAATTACATGATTGCACATTAGTTATTATTGTTACTGTACATAATTCATAAACTTATTCATATTCTGTAAATAAACATATTTATTAACCCCTAATTTATCTATCTACCTATGCATTTACTTTTAATAATTCCACTCAAAGCTATCCTTGCTTAACCGCGTACTTATATCTTAGTAAACCCTTTCCTGTCATCTAACATTGTTAATTGCCCTGATCTTTCTATTTGCCACCTCTTTATGTAACGCGACATTTCGCGAACGACTGCATAGTTAAAAAATGGCGCGGCCAATCGCCGTGACCCACTTTCACCAGACATCATTTGTACTGAGTTTGAGTGTTTCCTACCTCTTGCACGTAACATCCATATTATTTCCTATCCCGATTATGGCTTTTTATATCAGTATACTCAAAATTGCCTTTTAATATGTCTCATTATATCGACGCCAATATAGAAAGAAACATGGCTCCACCAATCAACACCCTTTTCCAAATAAACTCACAGTTATTATATGAATTAATCTACCAATTTCATGACAACCTATATAAAGTTTTATCAATTTATTGTTCCAACCATAATCTTTCATTTATTACTATGCATTTAGTACTTTAAGTTACTATAACAAATAATTTTAGAGCATTACTTTTGTACTAATCCATCAGTACTAGTTTGATAATGACAAAATACATATGTAAATAAATATCATTCCAGTTTCCTTTATATAATCCACCTATACTTCTGCAATTAAGGATCTCCAAAATTACCTTACTAGTAACCAATTCCAGAATTACACCTTCCGAGATGATAAACGCTCTAATCAGTAAGTGAGTTACATGCCCAATAGACGTTAGGCCCCTCTTCCTCAGAATCTTAACCGTAGCTTCTCTCAGCACTTATTTCTGCATCACCAACCATACAATTCATATTCATTCGCCTACCCAACTGTTATTACTCTTATGCCTTTGTTAGTGTATAATTCCTGCATTAACGCTCCCGTTGTCTTGTAGTTTTACATATATCAACTGTACTGTTACGTAAGCAAGGGAGGGTCCCGTTAGCGCACGGTGCGATAGCGCACCAACCCGATATCACACGAAAAATTGACACAATTCCCGATAGCGCACCAACCCGATAGCACACGTCCCGATAGCACACAAAGTAAATCGCGCACAATCCCGATAGCGCACCAACCCGATAGCGCACCAACCCGATAGCGCACGGATTCACTTTGCAACTTTTCACGCGAAGCGAGGGGGACGGGGTGGGTGCGGGAGGGGGGCCGAAGGCCCCCCTTGCACCCCCCCCCGTGTGTGTGTGTGTGTGAGAGAGGGTGCGTGTGTGAGGGGATAGTGCTTTCGTGCGCTATCGGGTTGGTGTGCTATCGGGTTGGTGCGCTATCGGGATTGTGCGCGATTTACTTTGTGTGTTATCGGGACGTGGGCTATCGGGTTGGTGCGCTATCGGGAATTGTGTCAATTTTTCGTGTGCTATCGGGTTGGTGCGCTATCGCACCGTGCGCTAACGGAACCCACTCCGTAAGCAACCGGGGCACACCTACATGTATATGTATTTCCCTTCTTACTGTTATTCTTGACAAAATTTACTTGAAAAACCACTCTAGAGCTCCTCGACGTACAACACTGATCCTTCCTGGGCTTTCCGCACCACGTATCCGACGTATCTTAAGTGTCGCAGGGGCCTTTTAAGGTTATTTTTCCGTCTACCTTAATCTGTCTATTTTTGACCACTTTTTACTGCAGCGTGACGCTGGTTGTTTGCACACGCGAACGACAATATGGTTAAAATGCATTTTTTTAAATGAATTTTTATTCAACTTCCCCTTTTTTCTCTATTTAAAAATTAACATAAATTATTTGTTACACAAAATAACTAACTTAATAATATATCTTTTTAAAATATATAATTAATAATATCATCCTATCTCTCTCAATTAATTTAAAGTCTAGTCTTTACTAAAATTTATTTTTCATTTAATTCAGTAAATTTTATTTTTCTACTGATTAAAATGATATGCCTGAGTAAAGGGTTATTTTGATAGAATAAATCATACATTAATTTTAAAATGTTTTCATTAATATTTATTATAAATAAGTAAGCTAATTTAAAGCTTTTAGATTCATACCCTAAAAATAGATATATAACCCTCTCTTATTTATCCATTCAAACTATCTCCTAATTATTAACTCTATACATAACTAATTTTACTTTAAATTTTATATTTAACAGACTAAACTATTTCTTTAAAATTCAAAAATTTATATGCATAAAAATACATTAAAATATATTATTTTTAATTTTTTTAAATTAAAAATTTTTTAATATTTTTTTTAATTATTATAATTATTATTAATTAAAAAATTTTTTATTTTTTTTAACATTCAAAATTTTTCATTATTCTTAACTTATTAATATTTTCAATTCTATCTATTTTTTTAAATGATTTTTTTATAATTTGATTTTTCATAGAAATTAATAATTTTATATTTATTTGTCTTATATGCTTTAAAATCTCTAAAAAAAAATTATCTTTTTTTATTTTATTATCCAAACTATAGCGTCCTTATTCTTAATTTTCTCTCTACTTTATAGATCTTTTTTTTCTTCAATTCAACTATTCTAAAATAATATTTATTCTATCCTTAAGATTAAAACTAGGGATCCCACCCTTTCACCTATGAATGCCATTAATTTCCCTATTTATAAATTGAGAAATTTTATTTTTTTTTTATCAATTCAAAAAATCACCCCATTATATATAATATCACTCATAGAAATCAAACCTCTTATATTTTATTTAATAATCTTATCTTCTTCTTTTATCTCCACATTTAAAATAATAATAAATTTAAATTTTAAAATTATTCTAACTTACTCATCTATTAATCAAACAAGATGAATACTCTTATTAATTATATTCAAAAATATTCTTTGATTTATATATTTTATTATTTATTCTATTATTCTCCTAATAATTAATTTAATATTCCAATTTTTAAAACTATCCCATAATTTTTTTTACACTATCAATCTTTAAATTTACAATTAATATATATATTTATATTTTTTAATATGGCAAGACTCCCCCCTCTATCCTTCTTCTTCATAAAATGATTAGGAATTTATACTTTTTTATTCAACTCTAATATGTATTTAATTTTTATTATTATATTAATCAATTCATTTATCTTAATTTATATTTATATTAATATAATAACACTTTTAATATTTTTCTATTCCCTAAAATCTAAAATATTTTTCATAGTTAATTATCCTTTTTAAAAAACTTCTCATTTTATTCATAAGATTTTTTTATCTTTAACTATAATTTTAATTTAATCTAAGATTTTAAGTTATTTAAACTTTAAACCTTCAAAGTTTAATATATAATCAATCCTATTTATTATAAATCTTATGTTTTAATTTTATTAAATTTCTTTAAATTTGCAATTTAATATTTTTCAATTAAACTATAAAACACATTTAGTATTAGAAAATTACCTTTCATTTATAAATTTACAATTTATTACCTTAAATCAGACATAATACTTTTAATATATATGAACAAATGATTGTACTCAACAAATCACAAAGATATCGGAATTCTATATTTTATCTTTGCTATTTGATCGGGAATAATTGGCTCCTCTATAAGAATAATCATTCGACTAGAATTAGGATCTCCTGATTCATTAATTCTTAATGATCAAACTTTTAATACCATCGTTACAAGTCATGCTTTTATTATAATTTTTTTTATAGTTATACCTTTTATAATTGGGGGATTTGGTAATTTTTTAATTCCACTAATACTAGGATCTCCTGATATGGCTTACCCACGTTTAAATAACATAAGATTTTGATTACTTCCCCCCTCAATCTCCTTATTAATCCTAAGAAATTTTATTAATGAAGGATCGGGAACTGGTTGAACTATCTACCCCCCTCTATCATCAAATACCTTCCATAGTGGCCCCTCCATTGACCTAACTATCTTTTCTCTCCATATTGCTGGTATGTCTTCAATTATAGGAGCAATCAATTTTATTTCAACAATTATAAATATACATAATTCCAATATTTCCTTAGATAAAATTCCCTTATTAGTATGATCCATCCTTATTACAGCTATTCTCCTTCTTCTATCCCTCCCTGTTCTAGCAGGAGCTATCACAATACTATTAACAGACCGAAATCTTAATACTTCATTTTTCGATCCCTCGGGGGGAGGAGATCCTATTTTATACCAACATTTATTTTGATTTTTTGGTCATCCTGAAGTATATATTTTAATTCTCCCTGGATTTGGTTTAATCTCTCATATTATCATAAATGAAAGGGGAAAAAAAGAAACCTTTGGGGCCCTCGGAATAATTTATGCAATTATTACAATTGGATTTTTAGGATTTATTGTCTGAGCTCACCATATATTCACTATTGGTCTAGATATTGATACTCGAGCTTATTTTACTTCAGCTACTATAATCATCGCTATTCCCACTGGAATTAAAGTCTTTAGAATTACAACACTCCACGGATCAAAAATTAATTATAACTCTTCTTTGTGATGGGCTATAGGATTTATCTTTTTATTTACTATCGGGGGTTTAACAGGAGTAATACTTTCTAACTCTTCTATTGATATTATCCTACATGATACTTACTACGTAGTAGCTCATTTTCATTATGTTCTATCAATAGGGGCTGTATTTGCTATTATTGCAAGATTTATCCATTGATTTCCCTTAATTACCGGATTCTCTCTTAATAATTACCTATTAAATATTCAATTTATTAGAATATTTATCGGTGTTAATTTAACATTCTTTCCCCAACATTTTCTAGGATTAAGAGGAATACCACGACGATACTCTGATTATCCAGATAATTTCCTCTCATGAAATATTATCTCATCAATGGGATCTTTTATCTCAATTATTAGGCTAATGACCTAATAATTCATAAACATTTTGTTGTTTATGAATATTTTTAACACAATTCTGCTCTAATTAATATAGATAATAATTAAATAATAACTAAAATAAATAAATGATTAAAATAAATAGAATAGAAATGTTATATAACAATTTGTTTAATATTTGAAAATATTTCTTTTTAATAATTATTAAAATTATAAAATTAAACTTATAGTTTATTGATTTTAAATTATAATTATAAATTTACCTTCTGATGTAACTGACACATTAATAGAATTCATAATACAAGCTGATGAATCAAGTTGCGTTTCTGATACATCAGTTAAAACAGAAGATTGCATATTACAATTAGATTTTTCATCTTCTTGCAAAGAAGTAGACTTGTATAAATCATTTTTAAGTTTTCCGATTTTTACTTGTGGGACATTAGCTTTCAAATTTTGCATTAACTCATTTAAAATTTGATAATTATCTGCAAATGCAAATAAACACATTAAACATTTTATAACCTATTATAACAAAAATTATTTTCTAAATAAAAATCAAGTTATGTTATTTGTAATATTGTATGTATTTTAATAAATTTTAACTCACAATGAACACCTATAAGTTTTACAATCTCCTTATTACACTTTTTGATATATAAACATTTATTGTGCTTTTTCTGTGATAATTGCTTATTTTTAAACTTTGTAAGATCAGTACGTTTGCAAATTTCATATTGATCTTTATTTGATAAAATAATAGCAAATTTTTTTTTATTATTCATTCTGTGATTTCAAAAAATCTTACATTCTATGATATGTTTATATGATATTGTGGAACTTTATTATCTGTATTGTGGAACTATATTATTTGTAATAAGGTTAGGTTAGATATTATTGCCTTAAGGCTATCAACGCTCATTCACAACTCATGCTAGTCGCAGTGTACCTAAAGGCTAATCCCCACAAGGACTTTTGAAGGATCGAGATATTATGTGATTAATTGTTGCTCATTTGTTAAAAAGTTATTGACAAAAGAAGTATATTAAATACAATGTAATTTTTCTGATATCTTGAAAAAACACTTTTTAGTGCGAAATGAGGACTATGTTTCTGTACTTCGACATCAAATATGTTATTTCTTAATAAAAAATAAATATTCCTTAAATGTATATAATTGCAACAATAAAAGGGTTTATATCTCCGAAATTATAAATGATAGCAATTTTTACCATTCTTGATTTTTTACTCCAAATTTTTTCAAGTTTTTGCTTTAACAAAAATCCATAATCAAATCATTGTCTCAGAAATCGTAATCATCCCTAAAAATGAAATAAATTGATTTAAATCAATTGATGTAAGAAAACAGTTATTTAATAACAATATGCAGTTGCACAATACAAATTGAAAATTTTTTTTAATCAGAAGAGTATGTTTCTCGCACTAATTAATTTAGCTCATTATTTTATATAAAAAATTATTAAGATAAGATTATCGAAAAATGAGTATATTACGAGATATTTTATATTTTTTGTCAAAATGCAATAGTAGTTAGTGGGCCACTACGGGGCGTCAAAACAAACCCCCACCACTCGCCCACTGGCGCCGGAGGCGTGGCCTGTCGGAGACGAAGGAGCGCTCTGATTGGCTGGCGCGGTAGTGGCCCAGGCTCTGATTGGCTGGCGCGGTAGTGGCCCAGGCTCTGATTGGCTTGCCCGGTAGTGGCCCAGGCTCTGATTGGCTCGCCCGGTAGTGGCCCAAGCTCTGATTGGCTCGCCCGGTAGTGGCCCAGGCTCTGATTGGCGCGGATTTGAGGGGGGGAAACGAGAGAAAATATAGCACGTGGGTAGGAACCGACAATATGGCCACGGAGGGAAAGGATATGGCGGCACCCCGACAAAATGGCGGTCGTAGTGTAGCGAAGAAGAATCGGTACATTGGGGTTACGTTAGGTTTATGTCCATCCATGATCCCCACCCTACCGTTGCTGTAAAAGACGGAGCGTGCACGCGCGGGTACGTTTGTGACGCGGTAGACGGCGGTAGGTGACGTCACCGCATTGGCGTCATCGCATTGACAAAAAAGAAGGTATGAAAAGATGATAAAGACAGGGATGTACAGGTTCGGGCGTTTGGGACGCTATACAGGCATATAAAGGAGGGGATGAGGGGAATGAGAAAAATATTAGTCGATTTAAGACAAAAAGTCGCACATTTATTGGCACTGGTTTTATATAAAAGATAATATTCTTATTACTATTATTCTTATTACATTTGTATTACATTTTGTAACTTATTATTTTTGAAATTATAAGATTAAATGTGACATCACACCCACACATACAGATAACGCAATATTTTACAAGTTTCTTTTTCCCGGAGAAAAATTTTTACGAAATAATTGCACGATTAAACGATCGTTATGTTCGCAATCTTCAGAAAAAAGACTAAGAAACCGATCAAGATCGTAACCGTTGCACATATAATATAAAAATACACAACTGTAGCATCCGCAGGTTTGAGAGAAAAGTCCTTGTAGTTGTTCGGTATTCCATCGATAAATGTTGGAATTTCGTCGGAGACGTAGGAAAAAACCCGGATACAAGGGCGGTATTCCGTAGCTATCGAAGTATGTCCCTGTACCGTCTTCGTCAAGGAAGAAAGCGATCCAGTGTTCTCCAGGGCGATTATGATTGTCCGTATTAGCGACGATGGCCGTCGACCTCGTCCACACCATCGGCAATCTGTCGGCAGGATAGACTCCCACATGTTTGGTATCTAGCTGACGCAATGCTTGCAGAATTTCGCGAGAGTCCATTTGTTTGCAGCGAAGACGAGCGAACAAACGGTATTATTTGAATAATTTCTTTTGGTGGCTTATTTTCGGCTTGTACAGCTAACGGATTTTCAATGTCTGTTTGCGTGGAGCGGTTAATAGCCGTACGTTCGATTTTTTGCAGATTTTTCTTCTCTATTTTATTATTTGATTGTCCTTTAATATTTTCATTTTCATCCTCGTCGTCGTCGCTTACTATCAAAATTTCGGGAGAACTACAAGTCGTTTGGGTAATGTTGTCTCCGTCGCTGTTGAAATTATTTTGCGCAACTATCCAGATTTTTAATTTGTGAGCGTTGCGTAATGCGCAATGAAAGATTCTGAATTTTCGAAATCCGTGATGTCCGCACTCTTCTTCTACCGTCAGATTTATGAATGCCGGTGAGATGCCTTCCAAATTATATATATTTCTAGAAAGTAGATTCCTCAAATAACTCGCTTTCTCGTTTCCTCTAACATAAATGTGACGCACCCATCTTGTAATTTGCCGCAGTTGCGATGTAAAATATTTCGGATTAGTTTCGCCATCGAACCATTCAATGCCGTGATGATTTCGCGTGAGCCAGTTGCTTTCTTGCTTTATTTTTTCGGGTAATTCGGCAAACGAATGCGGCGGT
Organism: Camponotus pennsylvanicus; assembly: GCA_023638675.1. Taxonomy (NCBI): domain Eukaryota; kingdom Metazoa; phylum Arthropoda; class Insecta; order Hymenoptera; family Formicidae; genus Camponotus; species Camponotus pennsylvanicus. The sequence goes on from JALHBL010001416.1 coordinate 175,876, forward strand.
ATCATAATCCAATGATTGACGATTGGAGCGTCAATCGCTACAACAGCAACCTCCTTAGGGATAAACTTTTTCTTCGCATCGCGGAAACCCTGAATATCGACGACTATATCCATCTTACGTAAAACTTATGTGATTCGACGCGAGGCTCTATGTGAAACGAGTGAGTCCCGATTGCGCACATTCCCGATCGGACACAGCGAAATTTCCCGATCGGACACAGTCCCGATCGGACACAGACCCGATCGGACACGGACCCTATCGGACACAGGCCCGATTGGACACAGTCCCGATCGGACACAGTCCCCATCGGACACAGTCCCGATCGGACACAGACCCGATCGGACACAGACCCGATCGGACACAAGCCCGATCGGACACATACGGTTGCAATCGGACACAGTCCCGATCGGACACAGACCCGATTGGACACAGTCCCGATCGGACACAGTCCCGATCGGACACAGACCCGATTGGACACAGTCCCGATCGGACACAGTCCCGATCGGACACAGACCCGATCGGACACAGACCCGATCGGACACAACCCCGATCGGACACATACGGTTGCAATCGGACACAGTCCCGATCGGACACAGACCCGATCGGACACAGTCCCGATCGGACACAGACCCGATCGGACACAGACCCAATCGGACACAACCCCGATCGGACACAGACCCAATCGGACACAACCCCGATCGGACACATACGGTTTCAATCGGACACAGGCCCGATCGGACACAGTCCCGAAGTCCTAATCGGAACATAGGTGCAATCGAACATAGCACACACACACACACACACACACACGGGGGGGTGCAAGGGGGGCCTTCGGCCCCCCTCCCGCACCCACCCCGTCCCCCTCGCTTCGCGTGGAAAGTTGTGTGGCCGTTTCGAACGTGTGGCCGTTTCGTACGTGTCCGATCGGGACTGTGTCCGATTGAAACCGTATGTGTCCGATCGGGTCTGTGTCCGATCGGGTCTGTGTCCGATCGGGTCTGTGTCCGATCGGGACTGTGTCCGATCGGGTCTGTGTCCGATCGGGACTGTGTCCGATTGCAACCGTATGTGTCCGATCGGGGTTGTGTCCGATCGGGTCTGTGTCCGATCGGGTCTGTGTCCGATCGGGACTGTGTCCGATCGGGACTGTGTCCAATCGGGTCTGTGTCCAATTGGGACTGTGTCCGATTGCAACCGTATGTGTCCGATCGGGCTTGTGTCCGATCGGGTCTGTGTCCGATCGGGTCTGTGTCCGATCGGGACTGTGTCCGATGGGGACTGTGTCCGATCGGGACTGTGTCCAATCGGGCCTGTGTCCGATAGGGTCCGTGTCCGATCGGGTCTGTGTCCGATCGGGACTGTGTCCGATCGGGAAATTTCGCTGTGTCCGATCGGGAATGTGCGCAATCGGGACGATCCCGCGGTAGCTATATCGAGGCGTTCGTGTCCGGAGGCCCAAAATTTTACGCTTACGTCGTTCGTACACCGGAAGGTCATACGCACGAAGTATGTAAAGTTAAGGGTATATCGCTTAATTATGAAAACTCGCGTCTTGTAAATTTTATTAGTATTAAGAATTTATTATTAGCGAGAGAGATTGCGGGAAAATGCGGAAGAAGAAGAAGGTGAAACCGCTATAAATTTGATAAATTTGAGTTTTAGCGCTATTCGCCGTACAGCGTTTCACGAAGTTATAACGCGGCGCGAGACGAAAATATGCGCACCGGTATTGGTAAAACGTCGATTTATTAATAGCCGTTATTCGTTACCATACGGATATGTAGCGGAAAAATAATTCCTCCCTCTACTTCTTCGTTTTCGTTTAAATCAAAGAATTCGCATATTTTCCGTCGTGCAATTAGATATAATTTTGTAAAATGCTAGAATTATAAACGTAAATCTAGAATTTATAAATATTATTTGTAAAAAATTTATGTATTTTATGTATTTCTGAAAAAATTATTGTATTAATAATATATATATATAAAGTAAAATGTGCGCGCGCGCGCGCGCGTGTGTGTGTGTGTGTGTGTGTGTGTGTTGGATGTGAAATAATTGTTACTGTGTATACACAAAAATGTAGAAAATAAATGTATTGACAAATATATGGGATTAAATATACATTATACGTCTTGAATTTAATCTGTCGAATATTACCTGATGCAAAATTTTGTCGGAAAAATTTACAAAGGGAATGCGTTGAAATAGAGAAAGGATTAGAGAGAAGAAAATAATACCTCACGCAAGTGTCGAAAATAAAATAGAAAAAGTGTCGTAAAAGTTTAAGACACTTAAGCTCGTAACTGAAGGGTAGCAATGCATTATATTGTTTTATAATTTCTCGAAAAAAGGAACAAAAAAACGAGATAAGTAATTCTAACCTTTGTATAGAATTTTACGTAAACTCGAAGAAAATGCAAAAATCCTCCTCCACCAATGAAATATCGTGTGAAAAAACCAAGCTAAGGATTGGAAATTTTGTGTTACGCCCTTTTTGGAAAATAGTGGGACACAACATGGATAAAATGCTCTTTTTGCGTGAGAAAAATCAGTAAAAATTTTTCACTCGAGTGGTTTGCTTGTTTAAAGAAAAGGCTAGTTTAAAGTTTCTCTAAAAATGGCCAGAGTAGCGGAAATTATAAAAACCATCCTTCTAATTTGTACGAATATAGTGCCGCAACTAGAAATCGCCGCGTTTATAGAACAATTAGAGTGACGCGGAAAAAAATTACGAAGTGTTCTCGGCGTTTGCTGAAAAAGAATGTAGTAGCTCTCTACTAGGTGTACTATACCGTTTAGGGCACTTTGCCGGGGAGGAAAAAATTTTGAAAATTGCGGCCGAGATAGTGTCCGCTCGACAGTCTGCGGAAAAGAAGGAGGAGGAGGACATTGGAGGACATATAAATTTCCTCCTACATTACAGGCATAGTCATCGATCACAGGGTGAGTAAACATGTAATATTTTTAAAATTAACATGTGTAGAATATATTAATGTGTGTGTAGAAATCAGAATAAATTTCTAAACTTTATTTCGATTTGATAAAATAGAAGCCAGGAAAGTTGCCATAATAAAACCCCTGCCTCCACGGAAACGTCCAGCGGAGGAACCCGCGGCCGGAGAAGCCGGAACAGGCCCTTCAGGTTTACGTAAGTATTCCTAAATATATTTTTATATTTTTTCGAAGCTATAATAGAAATAAGATTAATAAAATTTCAATTTTTAGAAAGAAGACCGGCTCCATTCCCTTCGGCCATCGACGTTGAGGCCATTGAAGTAATAACCATATCAGGTAAATATCTCTCTTAAAAACAAAAGAAAAATTTTTTGAAGTTTTTTGAAAAAGAAAAAAATTTTTAACAAAATTAAATTTTTAATTAAATATTTTATTATTTTTAAATTTTTAATTGAAATTAATATTAATTAACTTTATTTACTTTATATACTTTACTTATTTTTTAGATGACGACGAAGATGGCGACAATGCGGTAATCGCGAATTGAGGCTGAAGACCAATAGTAATAAGAATAATAGTAATAAGTATAATAGTAATAAGAATATTATCTTTTATATAAAAACTAGTGCCAATAAATGCTCGACTTTTTGTCTTAAATCGACTAATATTTTTCTCATTCCCCTCAACCCCTCCTTTATACACCTGTATAGCGTCCCAAACGTCCGAACCTGTACATCCCTGTCTTTATCACCTTTTCATACCTTCTTTTTTTGTCAATGCGATGACGCCAATGCGGTGACGTCACCTACCGCCGTCTACCGCGTCACAAACGTACCCGCGCGTGCACGCTCCGTCTGTTACAGCAACGGTAGGGTGGGGATCATGGATGGACATAAACCTAACGTAACCCCAATGTACCGATTCTTCTTCGCTACACTACGACCGCCATTTTGTCGGGGTGCCGCCATATCCTTTCCCTCCTCGGCCATATTGTCGGCTCCTACCCACGTGCTATATTTTCTCTTTCGTTTTCCCCCTCAAATCCGCGCCAATCAGAGCCTGGGCCACTACTGGGCGAGCCAATCAGAGCCTGGGCCACTACCGGGCGAGCCAATCAGAGTCTGGGCCACTACCGGGCGAGCCAATCAGAGCCTGGGCCACTACCGGGCGAACCAATCAGAGCCTGGGCCACTACCGCGCCAGCCAATCAGAGCGCTCTTTCGTCTCCGACAGGCCACGCCTCCGGCGCCAGTGGGCGAGTGGTGGGGGTTTGTTTTGACGCCCCGTAGTGGCCCACTAACTACTTGCAATAGAATGATGCATAATATATCTCGTAAACCATTCATTTTTCTACTCTAAAAAAATTTTAGTTGATCAGCACATTGACCAATCACAGACAAATATTCTCACAAAGTATAGTAAGAATGCTTGATTATGATTGGCTGATCATCTTACAACGGATTATGATTAAAAATTTTTTATACAATGGCCTTAAAGCAGTGCACCTGCCTTAAATTTTTCCGCATTATCTATTGCACTGTAAAAAGGAAAAGTATTAAAACGAAAATAGAAATCGATTTGCATTAGAACCTTTTCACTCGACAATTTTTCGAGTTATCAAAAAGATACTATTCCATAAATTGCTATTTCAAGCCATTTAAATTATTTATGTCTGATGTAAAAATGTATTATAAATTGTTTGTTCAAATTTTTTCTTATGTATCTCTTCATGCGCATTAAATTGCATGAAATGGTAAATAACCATAAAATTTTTTATATGTAAATTATAACAAATTAGATTGGATGGCCGCAATATATAAAACACAAAAATTAAGAAGTCCTCGTAATACACGTTCTGTATAATTATAAAAATGGTACTCATAATATACAATAGTCAGAAAAAAATTGTGGGGCCCGGTCTACATAATATACGTTACGTATAAAATATTATGAGGTCCGTCCTCATAATGACGTTTGGTCTACATAATATACAATTGTTCAATGAAAGTGACCTCATAATATACGATTCACATACATATATATATATATATATGTAAAATTATATATATATATATATATATATATATAATATATATAATATATAATATATATATATAATTATACATGTAGGGAATATTTCTTCGTAACTATATTTGTGTCTACGCAGGCAAATGTAATAAATGTCTATGTAACTATAACCCTAAAAAAATTACCTTTTTAAAAAAAAGGTAAAAAAAGTCCGCGTAAAAAACAGTATAAACCGTAAAAAATTGTTCTACAAATTATTTTAATTTTGTGTAAAATTGTATATCCTACAAAAATAATGATACCAAAAAAATTGCGCTGTGAAAATAAACTTATAAAAATATTTTAACCAAAAAAAGTTATACAAAATAGTTGTTTTAATTTTCTACATTATATCCTAGAAAAATAATGATATCCAAAAATTACGCTAATTGAAAATAAAAACAAAATATTTTAACTAAAAAAAATTGTACAAAATAATTGTTTTAATTTCCTATAAATAATATTAAAAAGTTGCGCCAACTGAATAAAAATTTTCACTATAAAATATACATATTTCTTTTTTATTTCCAATATTAAAAGAAAAATGATATTAAATGAATTGTAATATATCTATTATAAAAAATCGTTGAAAATATGAACAATCATATACATTGCAATAATCATATGCATATATCCTGAAAAGTTTAATTAAAAAAAAAAGTAAATGATAATACAAAATACAAAATTAAAAATTATTTAAAAAATTAAAAATTAGAAATTAATAAAAAAAATAAAAATTTATATAAAAATTAAAAATTAATACATATAAAAAAATTGCAGTTAAAAAACTTAGCGCTGCTACGCTGAATAATTTGCTAATGAAATTAGCAGCGCTAAGTTTTTTAACTACAATTTTGTTATATGTATTAATTTTTAATTTTTATATATTTTTATTTTTTTTTATTAATTTCTAATTTTTAATTTTTTAAATAATTTTTAATTTTGTATTTTGTATTATCATTTTCTTTTTTTTTTTTAATTAAACTTCAGGATATATGCATATGATTATTGCAATGTATATGATTGTTCATATTTTCAACGATTTTTTATAATAGATATATTACAATTCATTTAATATCATTTTTCTTTTAATATTGGAAATAAAAAAGAAATATGTATATTTTATAGTGAAAATTTTTATTCAGTTGGCGCAACTTTTTAATATTATTTATAGGAAATTAAAACAATTATTTTGTACAATTTTTTTAGTTAAAATATTTTGTTTTTATTTTCAATTAGCGTAATTTTTGGATATCATTATTTTTCTAGGATATAATGTAGAAAATTAAAACAACTATTTTGTATAACTTTTTTTGGTTAAAATATTTTTATAAGTTTTTATTTTCACTTAGCGCAATTTTTTTGATATCATTATTTTTGTAGGATATACAATTTTACACAAAATTAAAATAATTTGTAGAACAATTTTTTACGGTTTATACTGTTTTTTACGCGGACTTAGCACCTTTTTTACCTTTTTTTTAAAAGGGTAATTTTTTTAGGGATATCACTTTTTTGTATAGATAGGTACGTGATATGGATATTGTGATAGATACATACATATATAAATACATATAAACATATATAAATACATATAGATTATCTCAGATTTGTACACACACTATGTGTCCAAAAATTTTGCACTTTAAATTATTAAATTATTTTGAAATATAATTCCTGCTCTTTATATTGTAGATTCTACTATCTATATATAAACTTACACTATATTTCTTTGTAAACAAACTATTGCAAGTAAGAAACTATATTAATTCCCAATGTTAAAATAAATAATTTTTCTTTTCAAATATATAATACGTTTTGCAAAAGCGGGGAGGGCTCCGTTAGCCTACATTCCCGATTGCCAACTGCTTCGTTTGCGCACAAATTTTTGCCGACAGCTCCGTTTGCCGACATTCCCGATTGCCTGCAGAGCGATTGCCTACAAGCATTATTGCACACACAAAATGCGCACATACACATTGCACACATGACATTATTGCGCACATACACATTGCACACACGATATTATTGCGCACATACACATTGCACACATGACATTATTGCACACATACACATTGCACACATGACATTTTTGCGCATATACACATTGCACACATGACATTATTGCGCACATACACATTGCACACATGACATTATTGCGCACATACACATTGCACACATAATATTATTACGCATATACGCATTGCACACATGACATTATTGCACACATGCACATTGCACACATAACATTATTGCACACATAAAATAATAAAGCCGCATTAACACTTTGCACACATGACATTATTGCACACATACACATTGCACACATGACATTTTTGCGCATATACACATTGCACACATGACATTATTGCGCACATACACATTGCACACATGACATTATTGCGCACATACACATTGCACACATAATATTATTACGCATATACGCATTGCACACATGACATTATTGCACACATGCACATTGCACACATAACATTATTGCACACATAAAATAATAAAGCCGCATTAGCACTTTGCACACATTACTTTATTGCGTACATACACATTGGACACATGACTTCATGAATTTATATAGAATTTAATACAATTTAATACAATTAAAAAATATCAGAAATGTATGTGTACACACACACACACACACGGGGGTGCCTTCGGCCCCCCTCCCGCACCACCCCGCCGGTAGGCAAGGTGGACCTTGCTTCATGTGGAAAGTCGCAAACCTATGTGAAATTTTTTAATTGTATTAAATTGTATTAAATTCTATATAAATTCATGAAGTCATGTGTGCAATGTATATGTGCGCAATAAAGTAATGTGTGCAAAGTGCTAATATGATTTTCTTATTTTATGTGTACAATATTGTCATGTGTGCAATGTGTATGTGCGCAATAATGTCATGTGTGCAATGTGCATGTGCGCAATTATGTCATGTGTGCAATGTGTATGTGCGCAATAATGTCATGTGTGCAATGTGTATATGCACAAAAATGTTATGTGTGCAATGTGTATGTGTGCAATAATGTCATGTGTGCAATGTGTATATGCGCAATAAAGTCATGTGTGCAAAGTGTTAATGCGGCTTTATTATTTTATGTGTGCAATAATGTTATGTGTGCAATGTGCATGTGTGCAATAATGTCATGTGTGCAATGCGTATATGCGTAATAATATTATGTGTGCAATGTGTATGTGCGCAATAATGTCATGTGTGCAATGTGTATGTGCGCAATAATGTCATGTGTGCAATGTGTATATGCGCAAAAATGTCATGTGTGCAATGTGTATGTGTGCAATAATGTCATGTGTGCAATGTGTATGTGCGCAATAATATCGTGTGTGCAATGTGTATGTGCGCAATAATGTCATGTGTGCAATGTGTATGTGCGCATTTTGTGTGTGCAATAATGCTTGTAGGCAATCGCTCTGCAGGCAATCGGGAATGTCGGCAAACGGAGCTGTCGGCAAAAATTTGTGCGCAAACGAAGCAGTTGGCAATCGGGAATGTAGGCTAACGGGATCCCCCCAAAAGCGTAGCAAAAAATATTTTCCAGATAATTTTTATTTTCATGTAAATCACATAAGTAAACTCATCCTGCAATATTTAAATTAGATTAATAGTATTGAACTCTATCTGCATTAATATATACATATGCTCTTAAATTATTATTGCATATGCAAGATAACTTTTGTAATACCTGCATCTTTAAGAATAACTTGGTTCATTGAAAAAGATTTCATCGAACCAAGTTATTTGTGAAGATTCTTGCTAGTTTTCAACGAGTACATTATCTTGCATACGCAATAATGATTCAAGAGCATACGTATTAATGATTTATTTCTTGACTGAACTATTCACAAAGTATATAGACACTTCTTTATGTAAACTTCTTTATAAGCAAACTCTTCCTGCAATATTTAAATTAGATTAATAATGTTGAATTCTATCTGCATTAATATATACATATACTCTTAAATCATTTTTGCAAATGTAAGATAACGTATAACACATGCATCTTTATTAAGAATAACTTGGTTCGTTGAAAAATAGCAAGAATTATATTTAGGAAATTATGAAACTTTCAACGAACCAAGTTATTCTTAAAGATGCATGTATTATATATTTTATCTTGCATACGCAATAATGATTTAAGAACATATGTACTAATACAGATAGGATTCAACATTATTAATTTAATTTAAATACTGCAAGAACAGTTTGCATGTAAAGAAGCTTATATTATGAAGAAGTGACTATATATATATACTTTCTGAATTATTGCACACGCAAGATAACTTATTTTATATAATACATGCATCTTTATAAATAAGTTGGTTCGTTGAAAACTAGCAAGAATTGTATATAAGTATATTCAAGTGTATATAAATATATTTATTTATATATAATTGAATGTACCTAAATAAATACAATTTTTGCTAGTTTTCAACGAATCAAGTTATTTGTAATAAAGATTATATCAGTTATCTCTGCATATGCAATAATGATTTATTTATTTCTTACCTGATTAAACTATTAATTATTAATTAATCTATACGCGAGCCGGACAGTTGTTGATTGAGTTTATTTACGCGAAGTTAACCTTTATATTTATTTATTATAAATGCACACTTTATATTTATTTATTATAAATGCAAACTTAACCTACCTGTCAAAACCGAGCGAACAGTAATATTACGGAGCACCGCTAGCGCAATCTTATGTCGAATGCGCCAACCGTACAACTTTGTACGCTTGCGCATTGGGGACTTGAGCGTTGACCAAGGAGACGTTTCTTAATGAAAATTTTTCATATTTCGACTTTGCGTCATAATAGCTCCGTTCATAGTATACGTACAGCAAAACTAAAGACACTTTCATTATATAATTCAAACTCAGGCTATCGATTAAGCCTAGTAAGAACTCGATCCGTTTAGCGAATATATGTGAACTAAAAATATCGAGTGCTCTCATCTATCCGACTCGCGTAAAGATACACGGCGCGCGTCTTGTTGCTTACGCGAACTTAGCAAAGACACTACCGTGTCTCTTGATTATGATTGCGCAGTCAAATATGTAAATTTCTACACACATACACACACACACCACACACACACACACACACACACACACACATATATATTATCATTATACATGTAGGGAATATTTCTGCGTAACTATATTTGTGTCTACGCAGGCAAATGTAATAAATATCTATGTAACTATAATTATGGTTGCGCAGTCAAATATGTAAATTTCTACACACACACACACACACATATGTATATATATGTATATAATTATATACTATAGAACTATAGAGTCATAGATATACATACTTATATATAATTATGTACATAGATAATCTTTTTCTGCGTAACCATAACTTGTATGAATAGATTACTTGTATTGAATAAGGTTTAGATGTTGCTTTAAAGGAAAAGAGTAACATCATATTTGTAAAACTATATTTTAAGTTTTGGGAGGATGGACTATATATGTTGATGCTGTCTTAAAATAATTTTTATTATGATTTTATGATACGCTACACTTATATCAAACTTTTATAGTAATTATATTATTATTATTTACTTATTACATACATCTATTTGTTATTTCGAATTTTTAACTTCTTTTTTTCTCTTATAGACCTAGTAATGGCTAAATTTCAATTTTGTTTAAGATAAGAATCTAAACAATGACAGAATTGCAATACGTTTTATCGTTCAATTTAATCTGAACTTCTAAAACTCTTTGATTCTTCATACGTGAATTTTATTTTATAATAAAGAATAATGCAATAATAATGAAATCTATAATAGTAAATATGTAATGATAAAAACTTAATTAAATCAATAATTTTGACGTGTAATATATAGTAATATAGTATACAGGAACTAAAAAGGACAAAATATATATATAATTTAAATCTGAAATATAAGGTAAATATACACACACACACACATACACACACATATATATATATATATATTTCAACGCTTGCTAATATATAATAAAATACATAATAAAATAATGAAAAAAATAACGCTTGCTAATATAAATACATAATATAAATAAGATACATAATATATAAAATACATAATAAAATAATTAAAAAAATAACGAAAATAACGAAAGATAAAAAAACAAAATAATGAAATAACGAAAAAATAAACTATCACATTTTGCGTATGTTAAAAAAATAAGAAAAATATAAAGAAATGAAATTACATAAAAAAAAACGTATAAAAAAATATATAAATATTATCTATTAAAATTATTATGAAAATTATTGTCTCTTAAGGGTCTGCCTCTTTGATATCTGCCCCGTGGATTGCCCCAATGATAATGAGCAGACGATAATTGGTACAGGAACCGCATGAAGCGGTCCTGTTGCTTCCGCACGCCTGCAGATCTGCCTTCGTCTATAAACTGTAATTATTAAAATAAATTGATTAATTATACTTCTTAATTATATATGTGCTTTTACACAATAGTATGAAGAAAAATATATATTACATAAGTATTAAAGAGAGAAGGTCTATAATTATAAAATATTACTTCTGTTTTCGTTAGGATCGTCGCGAGCAGCGGCGACGCGACCAGCAGCCACGGGAGCGACGTTCACGGGGACAGCAGCTGCTTCGGGAGCGGCGGCTATGAGAGAGGCGACCTCTGGAACAGCGGCTACAGGAGCGGCGGCTACGGGAGCGGCGGCTACGGGAGCGGCGGCTACGAGAGCGGCGACTACGGGAGCGGCGTGGTCCTCGATACTTAATAGGGAGTCTAAAGAGTCTCCCATATATACGTCATCTTCTACCATCATCTAAGAATTTAAATAAATAACATTATTATTGTGTAACAATTATTATTTAAATATATTTGTTAATAATATAAAGATTGAAGACGGTACTTACGTTTTTTGCGTCTCTGTCCATCTTGTCTTGGAAGTTACTTGGACTTTGAACTTAATCTTTCCCTTCACAGAATAAAACAGAGGCTGCGGAGAAACTTTGAGGATATTTTAAACGTTTGACTGACCAATCCAGACAAAAGGAATAAAGATTTCTTTATCCTGATTGGTCAATCAAACGCTTCAGAGTGGGGTCAGCGCTTCATGGGGAGAGTATCCCGTTTGACCACGTTGCGATTGACTACAGCCAATTATATCGACCTGTGCCTAGGGTAACCAGCAACGATTAACCAATCAGAGAGTCCTATTTTGAATTGGCCAATTGGCGACGTGGTCAATCGGGTACCCTCCCTTCATGGGCCATCGTACACGCAATTGCATAGCTGCATATGCATAGCATAAGATCGTATGGACCAATGAGCATCAAGTATTAAGTCGCCATATTGCTTTAAATTTGTTCTTTTTAGCTGAACTAAAGGCCATTACACACAAAATTGCATAGCTGTATATGCATAACATAAGACCATATAGACCAATGAGCATCGAGTATTAAGTCGCCATATTGACTTACATAACATAATACTCGATGCTCATTGGTCCATATGGTCTTGTTATGCATATGCAGCTATGCAATTTCGTGTGTGAGGGCCCTAAAGCTCTATAAATGTGAATATTCTCGTCCGCCATTTTTCTTTGAACTAGCATGAAAGGTTAGGTATGTTTTCATATATGTCAATACGCATTGATTGTATATGCATAACATAAGACCATATGGACCAATGAGCATCGAGTATTATGTTATGTAAGTCAATATGGCGACTTAATACTCGTGTCCCGAAAAAGTATGTACTAAAAGTACTGTACTGCGCATACGTCAAATAAGCTTATGAAGAATGTTATTGTAATAACATGTTATGTTATGTTATATATCATGTTATGTTATGTTTGTACATGTTATATTTGTTATGTTTATGTAATTTTACATCAAATTTATTTCACATTAATTCAATTCATCCACAAATATTTTATAACCTAACCTTTATGCTAGCAGAAAACCACATTCCATGTCGGCTTATTTGGCGCATGCGCTAGTTTTGTACATAAAAATTGAGTACATCTCACAGACAGGTGCTCGCAGTCTAGGTGTATTATTATATAGAGAAGTCTGTGGTTTTAACGCTTTGAGTGCCGAAAGTATAACTTTGTTTTGCATCGGAACGTAGCCAAAAAATCCAGTGTTGTCTTTGAACATGTTTATCTACGATCATAAGCGTTCTATACGTATATTAATTAACGACGATTCTAAGCAATAGGTATAAAAATAACATTATATGTTTGGCAACAAGAATGCCTTAACATACGAATTTATGCACATACCGAAACACATGCATTTTCTAGGGAGGGTCCCGTTAGCGCACTGTGTGATAGCGCACTAACCCGATAGCACACGAAAAATTGACACAATTCCCGATAGCGCACCAACCCGATAGCACACGTCCCGATAGCACACAAAGTAAATCGCGCATAATCCCGATAGCGCACCAACCCGATAGCGCACGGATTCACTTTGCAACTTTTCACGCGAAGCGAGGGGGACGGGGTGGGTGCGGGAGGGGGGCCGAAGGCCCCCCTTGCACCCCCGGTGTGTGTGTGTGTGTGCGTGTGTGAGGGGATAGTGCTTTCGTGCGCTATCGGGATTGTGCGCGATTTACTTTGTGTGCTACCGGGACGTGGGCTATCGGGTTGGTGCGCTATCGGGAATTGTGTCAATTTTTCGTGTGCTATCGGGTTGGTGCGCTATCGCACCGTGCGCTAACGGAATCCACTCCATTTTCTATATATTATCAAGTAAGAATAAAGAGACTAATTAGATTAAAAGTGGCTATGAAAAATATTCCATATAGTGCCCAGCTTTGCCAAATGGAAAATTTGTAACATTTCGTCACTATTTTGAGTATTTGTATATGTAAAGTGGCAAACCTGGCACTATACGGAACATTTTCAGCGAACAATTTTTTTCTACACCATCTAGTTAAGTCTTACTTAATGCTATATACATAGCGCGCGCGCGCGCGCACACACACACACACACACACAACCAACTCTCTCTATCTCATACCTGCATGTGGGTTTAATACCAAAAAGGTATCGCTTATCATGATATATTCCTGTTGCAAACTGCCATTAGCTGAAATCTGAAACTCATTTTTCCACTCTTTAATGCCTTATATCTCGGAAACTGTCCATTTTTGGGCTTGGTGCCCATGGACACTTTTTATCAGCATGTTATGAACTACATTATACTACATTATTGTTAAATTTGACTGGGACCCAAAACCCATAGACCGTTGCGGGGTCCTTTGTATATTAAGACATTCCTGTTACTGAGTATATGTACGTCATAATTTATTCTATTATTGCAGCTACTTCTTTAAAAACAAAACAAATTACCTTTGGCTTTCAAGCGGTTTGTTTGACATTAATAAAGGTATGTGAAAATAAATATTGAATTAAATGTATATACAGGGTGATTCTGAACAGATGTTTGTCTTTAAAAAAATAAATTGTCTATTCTAAGACGATTTTCCCTTTACCAAAATTGTCTACGAGGCTTAGTTTTTAAATTATTAAATAAACAATGTCTTCAACACATTCTGCAGTCTGACACATCGTCAAATAAGAGAAGTTTTTTCTTTCATCACTTTCGACACTTTTACAAATTTACTCGCGCACTTAATCACTCACGATTGATAAAAGGAGGAATTTACCAACGGTTACGGTACGAATTTAATAAACGGTTAACGCATTTAATTATTAATTACACACTCGATTAAAGAAACGCGTTAACAGAACGCGATACTCGATGCAAAGCGCGCGACGCGACGACCGACGACAAGCAGGTCAGGTTAGTACTAGCGCCTCTAGCGCTGCCTAACATAAACGTGTAGCATTACGCGCTAGTACTAACCTGACCTGCTTGTTGTCGGTCGTCGCGTCGCGCGCTTTGCATCGAGTATCGCGTTCTGTTAACGCGTTTCTTTAATCGAGTGTGTAATTAATAATTAAATACGTTAACCGTTTATTAAATTCGTACCGTAACCGTTGGTAAATTCCTCCTTTTATCAATCGTGAGTGATTAAGTGCGCGAGTAAATTTGTAAAAGTGTCGAAAGTGATAAAAGAAAAAACTTCGCTTATTTGACGATGTGTCAGACTGCAGAATGTGTTGAAGAAACGACGTCTCGTCGACGACGATTATTATCGTGCAATACACTGGGCACTGCTATTTATCAGCAGTATGAAGAATCTCATTATTAAGGTAAGAATAAGTGAGTGAGTGAGTGAGTGAGAGAGTGAGAGAGAAAGAGAGAGAGAGAGAGAGAGAGAGAGAAAGAGAGAGAGTACGGTGCATGTGTGGATACGCGTGCATAAATACACCCCACACACACACACACACTGATTGTTACACTCATCGTGTGCAGCAATCAGCTGATCGCGTCGCGCGCCCCACATGATCGCCTGTATCGGACGGTGAGTTGCGCCGTCCCTGTCTACCTCTTGTACTCGTTCTGTAATTCGCGAACCATTTTATTTAATAATTTAAAAACTAAGCCTCGTAGACAATTTTGGTAAAGGGAAAATCGTCTTAGAATAGACTCGACAATTTATCTTTTTAAAGACAAACGTCTGTTCAGAATCACCCTGTATGTGTAATATCAAAGATTACAATTAATAATGAATAAAATATTTGTATTTACAGGTGACATTGAGTATTGAGATACTCATTCTTATAGCGGCTGCTCTCTGGCGCTAGGTTTCGGCTGCCATTAAAAAAATTGGCTGCTATAAGCGCTGAATAAAAGACTTAGCATTAATATTAGCGCTAAGACTTGCTTTATGTTAATAGTTTCATTAAGTAAACTTAACCTTGCGACCGACAACCACAGGTGCAGCTGCGGAACCTGCAAGCGAAACGGCGGAGCCAAGGCCGTCAACGAGCACGGCCAGATCACCGTAGAGAGGCGATACGTAGATAAGAAAATTAGATTAGAGCGTATTTTAATTAGGTTAGCGATAGGATCCGGATGACAGTTGGAATGCGGACGGGGGTGCGCGGACAACGCAGGCCAAGGCACAGGACGCGAATCCAACAACGCACGAGGAGGCCGAGGAGCGGTCGGCCAGATAGGAGACAGCGAGGCGCGCGATAGGTAGCGCGAGCCATCTGAATTGCGGAAGGCGAACGCAGCAAAATACATTTCAGCTATCGATAGCCGTCGGACAATCGTGACGACAGAGGTGACCGCGGTCATCATATATATTATAGCCAAATCGCCGGTGCAGGCAGCGGAAGTGCTGGAATGCGTATCTCCGACCGACACGAAGTCATCCGGACATAAACTAAGTGCGTTGTATAATAAATAC
Source organism: Camponotus pennsylvanicus (assembly GCA_023638675.1). Lineage (NCBI taxonomy): Eukaryota > Metazoa > Arthropoda > Insecta > Hymenoptera > Formicidae > Camponotus > Camponotus pennsylvanicus. Next base: position 192,248 of record JALHBL010001416.1, read on the forward strand.
AAAATAGGATAGGAATCAGCGGTAGAAGCACTTTAAGAATATTTTAATTATATGTGTTTGACGCGAAACCAATAATCACCGAAAAACTAAGTTAGTAAGGTTAGCGTTATTTCAAGTATTGTTTTTTATTTATTTCGAGACATGTATTTTATTTTTGTTTAACAATCGTATTAATTTTGCGTATACGATAATTCGTGCAACGAAATGATTTTCTATTATTTCATTACGATATTATTTGTCATGATATTAATTTTATTAGGTTATGGTAGTTATTTGATTTACGCGAAAGGATTGAGTGACAGAGCGTCTTGTTCAATAAAATCAAAATATGAATTTAAGAACTTTCCGTTTGATGTATGTACAGATTTAGATACATGGGTAATTTTAGTTCTAACCGCTGATAATAATATTAAGAGAATGTTATTAGACATTAGATTAGTACGGAATATGACAGATCAAAATAATCATGTGAGCATTAAAGATCCCTCGGTTTACACACCGGCGAAAGCACGCAAAGCGCGAAGTTCGCAAGTTAGACCGAAAACGCGGAATTCACGAGCGACGAATATAAGCGGGCTTGAATTACGCGGGAAATGTGCGAAACGGCATAACGACATCATCCCCGCCAAGATGAGAACACCAGGTAGATACAACGCGGAAAGCGATGCGACCGAGCAGACGCCGGCCGTAGAAATGACGCCATTGGCCGGGAGCGTCGCGGCGGGAGCGTCGCGGCGATTGGCGAGAGAGCCGATGGTGGGGCGCCGAGCTAAGACAAAAGGTATAAAAGGCGACGACGCGAGGTCCCGAGAGCTCATTACGCGACGGACTCTGATGAGATTAAGATCGAGATCGGGAAGCATAGTCGTGTGAATATCCGTGACGATAATTCGCGAAATATATACGCGATAGTAATTAGTGCGTGTGTAAGCATCGCGCTTAACGTGCGGATTCGAAAGCTCAAAAACTGTTGTATTGCGCATTATAATTAAAGAATTTGAAGATTATTCGATTCTGTGTTGTGTTGTGCATAAACGACCTGGTCATCCTCTCCACATTATCCTCGTATCTGCGTTGACCCTGATCACCACAGCGTGTCGACCGATAGACCGCGAGGTACGAGAGAGACCTGTTAACCACGGAAAAGGGATCCCCTGGGATCTTCAGCGTGGACCGGCGAGAGCGGGAAACGTATCCTGTAGGAAGGAAGCCTGCCCCCGGAGGACTGCAGTCCAACACCTTGTCGTTTGGTAGGGTGAAAACAACTGGCGACCGTAAGCGGAACTCGTCGCAATCTGCGTTCCGGTAAGTTTGCATGCTTATTCAGGCGTCTACAGACTCGGTCCGGTCACAGTAAGAAGAGCGGCGATAGTACGTTTGTCACGTGTCGTGTATGACGAGAAGTCAAAACTGAAATTTGGCGACCGTGACAGGACCGCCTCGTCGCATTAAAGAAAATAAAAATTTGTCCGCGGCGTGGGTGCAAAGAACCCGTAATCGGGACGAAAAATAAGCCCGTTATTCCGGAAGGAAAAATACGATTTTCGACGCATAATCGCGAGTGAAAAATGCCGTCGCGAATGCGAGTGAAAAGTGCCGACGCGAGCGCGAAATCTCAGACGGGCGAGTCGATATCAGATACTGCGCGGGTAAACGGAAAATTCCGACGCGCGGCAAAGACGCAGCGAGCGTCCAAATACGGGGAAAAGGCGAATTTTCGTGTTAAATCATCGAAATCCGTAAATCCGTCTAAGACGAGACAGGTTAGAACGCGTCGAGCGCGGAACAAAGAGTCTGACGCAACAGCGTAAACCGATACGCGAGAGCCGTAACCCGAGACGCGCGGTAAAGCGGGAACGCATAGCACGCGAACAAAACGTATTAAACGTTAGTAGGTCCGAAAAAGGACGGAAATTTTTCTTTTTAGAAAATAATAAAAATAGTCCGTAAGACCGAAAAGGGGGGACGATTGATTAATAGCGCGACTAAATGCGAAAGAACAAAGAAACATCGTGACTGCGCAACGGACAGGTAGAGCCGACAAAGCGTAGGGACGCGAAAAATTCGAAACGCGCGCAACTCGCAAAAAGCGGTTGAAGAAGCGTGGAAAAAGTCGACATATAAAAGACTTTAAAATATTAGTCCGCGATTCCTTAAAGGAAAGAGAGAGGCATACGGCGCGACAAAAAGAAAAGAAAACTCAACGCAGCCACGTAACTCGAGCCGGACGAACCGTAACCCGATACCGCGCGATAAAACGGAATATTCCGACGCGTGAATACGACGCAGAAGACGTCAAAAATTCGGGAAAAAACGGAATTTTTTTTAACATATAGATAAAATCCGTGAATCCATTAAGGACGAAATTGGTCGTAACGCGAAGGCGTAGAATAAATAACTGACGCAACCGCGTAAACCGATACGGATAAGTCGTAACCCGACACCGCGCGATAACGGGAGAAATTCTCACGCGCAGATACGACGCAGTAAGCGCCGGAAAATCGAAGCAAACAATTTTAACATACTCTTATACAAAATGTCTAACGAGGCCGGCACGTCAACGACGAAAACCGCAAAGGTGGTCCATTCACCGCCATCAATATTACGTTCCGGAAAAATTAGGGAAATTTCGGAATCGCAACCGAACCTAAATACGGAAAGTCGAGCCCGGACAGAACGCGACGAGAGATTCGAGATCCTCGAGCGGAAAATGGAAACGATCATAGCGGCGATAAGCGAGCTCGGAACGAGAAGAAGAAGCCGCGACAGCTCGCCCAGATCAGTAACTTCCGAAGAAACGAGAAATATCGAAAGATCAAGCCGTACCGCGCGCGAAACTGGCTATTCGTCAGAGGAAAATAGAGCGCGCGAAGCGAACATGCAATTAGCAACGATAGGTGGAATGCGTTTTCCACGAGGGGGATGGATAAAAAACCCCTTCGACGAATTAAAATTTGTCGGAAGAAATGACAAAATCAACCCAATTAGGTTCCTAAAAAGGTTCAACGAGATAGCAGAGTACGAAAGAGTCGACGAAGTCGATCAACTATATTTCTTCGGAATGCCTCAAGGACCAAGCGGCAACGTGGTACGAGATTCAAGATTTCGCGTGCGTATACGACGCGAAAAACGAATTCGTGAAACATTTCTGGGGGGAAAATCAACAAGCGAAATTTCGTGAGAAAATATACCTCGGTAAATATAAAGCGAGCAAAGGCGCGAGAATGGCAGACTATGCACTGGATCTCGCGAGACAAGCGAAACTACTCGATCCGCCCATGGGCGATACGGAAATTATTCGATGCGTTAAACGACACTTCGATAAAGAGATCGTACGCGAAATAAAAATAACTACGATAAAGACAATCGCGGATCTAACATGCCTCCTGGAGGAGGTACAAGATGAAAAAGAAGTAAACGTTAAAAATCGCGAAGACCAAAAAACAAACGCGAAATCGTTCGGAAACGCGCAAAAAGCAAGTAGCTCGGGATACCGAAATAACGCATTTAAATGGCGAAGCGGAAAATCCGGAAAGAAATCTAGTCAAACCACAACGGGTCGCGGAAACGCGGAAAAAAATCGCGACGCGAAAAAACAAAAAGAACCGATTGTCGAGTTTCCGACTAGCGAGAGCGAGCGAGAGCAAAAATATAGCGCGAAAAGGTCGGGGTCAAAATTCGTTAGCGGAAAAACCGACCAAAACAAAAAAACCAACGATCGCGGCAAGAAAAAAGGAAAAGCGGTAAACGTCATCAAAAAGAATAATAAAACCGAAAAAGTAAAAGAATCAAATACTCGCAGAGATAAAAACGCAACATCGGAAAGCGAAGAAAACGCGAAACCACGCGCCAATAATAAGAAATCGAAATCCGCGAAACGCCGACAAAGGAAGAGAAGACAAGTAAACGCGATACGGAGGAACATAAACCCCTCAAGCGAATCGGAAGAAGAGAAATATCGGACAACCGAAGACGAAAATGAATCCGACGACAGCGCGATCATAAGCGCGGAAGAAACGGGAATAGATGAAAATAGCCAGCCGTCGGAAAATAATGAAACCGAGACAAGCGAGGAATCAAAATGCGAGACGTCAGGATACGAAGGAAAATACCGAAAAAAACGAATTAGCGGAATAAAACGGACGTCGCAAATCAGCAATGACGAATCAACGTTAAGCGATGAAGCGAGCGGAAGTTCCGAAGACGGCACGTCAGAATATGAAGATTCCGAGAGAGCACAACTCGAAACCATTAAACGCGAAAAGCGGAAATACATAACGAATTCGCAAAGTAGCGACTACGAAACAACGACGAGCGGGACGACAAGCGAAGAATCCGAGAACGAAACATCGGAATATAGCGAGAATTATAGAAAAATACGACTTCAAGCGATAAAACGCAAGAAGCTAAGAAACAAAAGAAAAATGCAAACCAGCGACGACGAATATTCGTCAAGCGAAAAAGCAAGTGACGAATCCGTGAATTAAACATCCGGAGAGGAATCACAAGACAGAGATAGCGAAACATCGACAAGCTCGAAAAAGAGCGAAGAATCCGAAGACGAAGTATCAGGATACGATGAGAACTATCGAAAGATAAATCTACAAGCGATAAAACGCAAGAAGCAAGAAAATGGAAAAGTAGGTATACAAGGAGAGTTCTAACCCAGGTCCTCTCAGGGGGGGTGAGGCGCGAGGGGATCTCAGCGGCGCGGGGGAATGACGTCACGCGGGACGGAGGGGATTTCGTAGGCGCAGGGGCTGCGGGGCGGGGCGGGGGACGCTTGTGTTGGATGTTTTATGACAAGTATAAACAATCATAAACCGATTGATAAACAGCGGTATTTGATGAGGATTGGATATTAAGGCCTAAAACCCAAAATCATTTTCCCCTTTTTTTATTTTTATTTTATCTTATTTTATTTTATCTTATTTTTTAATGAAGAATTGTAACGTATCAACACCGATGTTCGGCTGCTTTGTACCCTTGCCGTGCGTGTGAAAGAGAACGCGTACGAGAGAGAGAACGATAGCGAGACTTATAATTAATGCGAGAGCACGCAAAGGATTGGAGCGCAAGGGAAAGGCGTGTAAATAATTGCAATTTTTTTTGTTACAATTAAAAAATATATAATTTATTTAAATGTGTGTATGAGTATTACAAATTGTGTGTGTGTGTGTGTGTGTGTGTGTGTGTGTGTGTGTGTGTGTGCGCTTAATATTAAAATTATATAAAATTTAAAAATTAATAAAATATAAAATAGGCTGTCGAGCTATGTGGGGAAGCCGTTTCTGAAAACAGAAGAAAAACATATGCATTTTATTAGTTTAAATTATTTAATAATTTATTTTAAGATACTTTTGATATATAATAAATTAAAAGATACTTACAATGTTATCCATGACTCATCTATTTTAATTTGTGCAAATAGGGCACATGTTGCAGGGCAATATTTGATTCAAGGATTTTTTGCACTCTTTGCATGACATACTCTTTCCAAATGAACATAAGCTATGGTTCTATGTTCTCGAACAGAACTAATTTCTTCAAACGGATGCGGATCTTCTAGAAAGCATTCGGTACAATATTTTGATCCATTTTCCATATAATAATAATAGGAAATGCAACATATCTTTGTTGCTTCGTTGTATGTCATTATTTCAGGTATGCTTAAATCTCGCTGTTTCTTTTGTAACCGTTCATCAAGAATATCGACACTATTGTCACTATCATAATCACTGTCCTTCGCCAAGGGTTCTATATCAGATTCATCATCTTCCATCTCTCTCCTCTCTCTCTCCTCTCTCTCTATCTCCATCCTCTCCGCCACAGCTGGATCCATCCAATCATCGTAATCATCATCCATATCGTCGTCGATGATAATTACGTTTTCTTCAGCCATTGCACAAGACCACCGAAACACAGAAGAGCAACGAAAGAAATGACACTCTAGTGCAGCAGACTCCTCTTCATTATATATATATTTTTTAACATAAACAATATAAACGCGGGGGAATGACGTCACGAGGGACGGAGGGGATTTCGTAGGCGCGGGGGCTGCGGGGCGGGGCGGGGGACGCTTGGGGATGTGTTGGATGTTTTATGACGAGTATAAACAATCATAAACCGATGTCCAGATGGTAAACAGCGGTATTTGAAGAGGATTGAATATTAGGGCCGACCCAGAATTATTTTCCATATTTTTTCTAGGAAGAATTGCAACGTATCAGCGCCGATATTCGGCTGCTTTGTGCCCTTGCCGCGCGTGTGAGAGAACGAATTCTTTCTGAGATGTAAATAAATGATTATTATGATGCACCATACTTATTTATTTTACACAAAGATGAAAAGGTTTAGACGAAATACAGGGAGGATTGAAGCGCATCAAGTCACAGTACGTGATTTGAACGCGCATCGACACGTCGCGTCGGTATAGTAAAAGTATAGTCAAAAAGTATAGTGTTCTGTCAGTGTTGTGTGATAATATATATATAAAAATGGAAGACGAAGATCACGCGTTGTCATCTGACAGTGACTGCATTAGTGACTGCAGTGAGAACTCCACGGAATTCAGAGAGAAAATAGTGTCTGTTGCGGAAATTAATGCTTTAAACGCACGTAGTACAAAATTTTGTATCATATACAGTTATTATTCCACGGGTGGTGCTCTAGCTGTATGTCCTTCGTGTATGATTGCATTGCAAGGCGTGGATAGCCAAATGATGTATGCTATTAGAAAACATAAAATTGAGACACTTAATGCGATGGATGGCCGATTCTGTTCAAGGTGTAGCGAGCCGTTGTATATAAGATTTCCATGCAATATGTGCCCAATTTGCACTCTGTGAAAAAAAATGGAAAATATCGAACAGACTGAACGCGACCTGGTGGAGCGATCCAACCAAATTGCCACCTTGGGCGAATATTTTGCATGGCTACAACGATGCAACGAGTACATCGAGTCGCTGGAAGAGCAAAGTCGGATCAAACGACTACGATTATCGATCGGGAATCGACAATCATTGATTGCTCGGATCGCGCGACTCGAAGGTGCAAAGACTCGATTGCAGAGACAGTTTATGCCCAGTGGTGGTAATTACAGTGGCGACAATAACGCGGGTGCCGGATGTAGCGCGCATCAAAATGAACTTGTGTGGCGCGAGATTGATACCGCGTTCGATAACCGTATTCTGACCGGTGCTGTGATTAACGCAAACCATATCGAACCTCGTCAATTTCTCGATGACGCCAAAGACATTGTGATAGAACATGTGCAGGACGTTATAAGAAGACACAACAGTGTAAAAGTGAACACTATATTCAATGGTGAATTTGTGTCGGGTGATAAACGCGCTAACAAAAGTATTAATACGAGAAACTGTGAACTCTTTCGCACATCCGATTTACACGAGTGGTACGAGCGTCGCGTTATCGAACCCACTCTAGCATCGCTGGAAGAATTTCAGGAACGCGATAGCGGGTGGGCATTGTCGCGAATACAGAATTTGACTGTAAATATAAATAAGTATAATCCTATGCGCGCGGGATGCCATATAAAATTGCCGCGGGAGATTATGATGAAGAGAGCGGTGATTAACGTACAATCAAAAGACAATGCGTGTTTCGCGTGGGCAGTGGTCGCCGCTCTATATCCCGCAGAAAGAAAGGCGGAACGGGAATCATCGTACCCGCATTACGCGACAGTGTTGAATTTCCGGGACATTGAGTTTCCAGTGACTGTCAATCAGATTAAAAAATTTGAACTTGTCAACGATATTTCGATCAACGTGTACAGCATCGAAGAGAAGAACAGCATTGTTCCGATACGTCTTTCGCAGCAGAAGCGGGACAAGCATGTGAATCTGCTATACGTGGAAGACGGCAACAATGTCGGACATTTCGCATGGATCAAGAACTTATCCCGGCTCGTGAGCTCGCAACTGAGCAAACACAACGGTCAAAGATATATCTGTGATCGGTATGTATAATTTGAATAATTTATGTAATTATAAAATATAATGCATTGCATAAATCTTTAATTTTTAAAAAATTTTTAAAAAATTTTTATTTTCTTTTATAGATGCTTGCATTACTTTGATTCGGACGACAAGTTGCAGTCGCATACTGTCGACTGCGGAAAAATAAACGACTGCGCTATCCGGTTACCGAGCGATAAGGACAAGTGGTTATCGTTCAACAATTACAACAAGAAAGAGCAGCTTCCATTCATCGTGTACGCCGACTTGGAATGCGTTCTGGTCAAGATGGAGGAAGAGAAGAATATGTGCCAGCACCATCAAGTATTTAGCATAGCATATTATATACATTGCTCGTACGACGACTCATTATCCGCATACCATTCGCGTCGCAGTACCGATTGTATAGCATGGTTCGTCGAGCAACTTAAAATGTTAGCATTTCGTGTAAAAAATATTTTAACTACTAATGTCCCTATGGTAGATTTAACATTCGAAGAGTGTGAAAAATTTAATAGCGCTACTCAATGTCATATATGTGAAAAACCGTTCGCGCAAGACGATACACGCGTACGCGATCATTGCCATTTGACTGGACGGTACAGAGGTCCCGCGCATTCAAATTGTAATTTAAATTATAAAGAGTCTTTCTGTATTCCGATAGTGTTTCATAATTTATCCGGTTATGATTCGCATTTCATTATCGAGGAAATAGCCACAGCGTTCGAAGGGAGAGTCGAGTTACTTCCAATAACGAAAGAGAAATATATATCGTTTACCAAAAACGTCGATCTTAAGGAAGAAAAACCAAAAAATCAAGTAAAATTACGCTTCATCGATTCATTCAAATTTCTTACGGCAAGTCTCGACAAATTAGCATCTTATCTAGATAAAGATAAACTGGATATTTTAAAATCAGAATTTCAAAATTTATCGAGTGAAAACTTCAAATTATTAACACGAAAAGGTGTGTTTCCATACGAATACATCGATTCCGTTGACAAGTTGCAAGATACATGTTTACCACCGCGCGAATCATTTTACAGTTCCTTGACCGGCGAAACTATATCCGAGAGCGATTACGCGCACGCCGAGAACATCTGGACGCGATTCTCCATTCGAACGCTAGGCGAGTATAGCGATTTATATCTTAAAATCGATGTCTTGTTATTAGCCGATATTTTTGAAAACTTTCGCGATAGTTGCATCGAAAGTTACGGACTCGACCCCGCGTATTATTATACTCTTCCCGGATACACGTGGGATGCCATGTTAAAGCACACAAAGATTACGTTTGAATTGCTTACCGACATCGACATGGTCATGTTTATCGAACGCGGTATACGCGGTGGTCTGAGTCAGTGTTCCAACAGATACGCGCGCGCTAATAACAAGTACATGCAACAATCGTACGATCCATCGAAACCATCGTCGTATTTGATGTATTTCGATGTAAATAATTTATACGGATGGGCAATGTGTCAACCGTTGCCCTATGCCGATTTTCGATGGGTCGACGACGTGTCGAATTTTGACGTAGCATCGATCGCGTTAGATTCGCCTACGGGTTATATCCTCGAAGTCGATCTCGAGTACCCGCAACATCTTCACGATACGCACACTGACCTTCCGTTTTGTCCGACACGCGACAAACCACCTGGCAAGCGGCAAGACAAACTCCTCGCAACATTATACGATAAGAAACGTTACGTGATACACTACCGCAATCTACAGCAATGTACGCGACACGGCCTTCGCGTTACAAAAATACATCGAATTTTACAGTTTTCACAATCTCCGTGGCTTCGAAGTTATATCGAATTAAATACACATTTTAGAACATTGGCTAAAAACGATTTTGAAAAAAATTTATATAAACTAATGAATAATGCGGTATTTGGCAAAACGATGGAAAATGTGCGTAATCGTGTCGACGTAAAATTATTAACAAAGTGGGACGGACGATACGGCGCAGAAGCAATGATCGCTAAACCAAATTTCCACAGCAGAAGCGTCTTTTCGGAAAATTTAATAGCTGTGGAATTGCGCAAACTAGAAGTAAGATTTTATAAACCAATCTATGTCGGCATGTGTATACTCGACATATCCAAGACATGTTTGTACGAGTTTCACCACGAGTACATGTTTCCTCTGTATCGCGACAAATGCCGAGTAATGTACACCGACACGGATAGTCTCATCTATCACATCGAATGCGTCGATGTATATGAAAACATGAAGCGCGATATCAACCGATTTGATACGAGCGATTATCCAATTGATAACGCGTACGGTATACCGCTCGTAAATAAAAAGGTACCGGGTCTAATGAAGGATGAAAATAACGGTGCCATAATGACCGAATTTGCCGGGCTCAGAGCAAAAATGTACGCGTTACGAGTCGATGGGAAAAAGGATACGAAGAAAGTTAAAGGCGTCAAGAGCAACGTTGTCGCGAGAACGATAACGTTTGACGATTACACACGGTGTTTGAAAGAAGAAATTGAAATGACGCGCCAGCAGTCGTGTATAAGATCGAAATTGCACCAAGTATACACAATCCGCGAGACAAAAATTGCTCTGAGTCCGTACGACGACAAGCGGTATATCGTACCCGAAACCACCGATACGCTACCGTGGGGGCATTATAAGATACCATTGTAAAATGTGTGTGTGAAAGAAATATTAATAAAGATTTTTGTATTTTTTATATTTCATATATTTTTATGTAATGCATATCTCATACATCTTATATTAAAAATACATGTACTATCGCAAGGAATATTGATAAGGATTTTTATGTATATTTTCATTTTTTCAAATATTATATATGTTATACACATATATTTTTCCAGAAAATTAAAAATAAACACTGTATGAATTAAATCACATTGTCTTTATGTATCCAAGAATTGTGCGAATTGTCAAATCCCAACCATTTCACGTAAACCTCGTCACCCCTCCTACGCAGTACTTTCTCCACGAGATACACGTCCGGATAATTCGCGCGATGCAACTCGTGCTCGTAGAACGCTCCAGCGATAGGTTTTTTGCGATAATCCTCAAGTAGATAGCTTACGGGATTAGTATGCTGCACTTTTACAATTTTAAACACTTCGGTTGTCCAATTTGGCGTGTAACCTTTCTCAAAAATTGTCTTGTACTTGCTAACGCGTACCGAGTCACCTACTTTGAATTTTGCCGGACCCGCGATATTTACACGGTTATACACAGTAGCCAAGAGTCTTTCAGCGACCGCGGGGGTAACGTCGACGGGTCGCATACCGATCGTTCGATGCTTGCGCGCGTTGTAATCCGATACGAGTCGCGGCAACGCGCTGATCCACTTGTAAGATCCGTTTAGCGTAAACATCTTCCACATGTCGTTTTTCAGCGTGCGATTGAATCGCTCAACGATCGATGCCTTCAATACTGAATATGTAGAATAGTGATTGATGTCATGTTTCCGCATGAGCCGTTGCACGTCAGCGTTATAAAATTCCTTCCCCATATCAGTCTGTAAGTTTTTCGGACATCTTTTGCTATTTCGAATTATCTCAGCGATAGCGTCAGCTGTCTCGCTTCCGCCTTTACTCTTGAGTGGTGCGGCCCACGCGTGCTTGCTCAACGCATCGATGACTGTGAGTATGTAGTGGTAACCTCTGTTGAAACGAGAGTACGGACGCATCTCGACAATGTCAGCTTGCCACAGGTCATCGTATCCCCGCACTATGACGTGTCTTCGGGGAAAATTTTTTCTCGCCGGCGCGTGCAATTCGTTCACCAACTGCCGTTTCTCTAAACTATGTTGTTTCTTCGCTTCCTCGGTTATTCCCGATCGCCGATCCATCGTTGTTTCGATTCGTCGATCAAACGATGTGTGCCCCGAGTATCACCGTGCGTTTTATCATTCGTTACTGTTCGATAGCCGTTCGATAACCGTTCGATAGCCGTTTCTGACCCGTTCGATAGCCGTTCCTACCCCGTTAGTTGCCGTTCCTGCCCCGTTCGATAGCCGTTTCTGACCCGTTCGATAGCCGTTCGTTAGCTGTTCCTGCCCCGTTTGTTGCCGTTCGATAGCTGTTCGCAGCCGTTTGTTGCCGTAATTGACCCTGTTGGTAGTCGCTTCTAAGTAGTCCGTAGCCTCGTTCACAGTCGTTTCTGACCCGTTCGCAGCCTCGTTGACAATCGTTTCTGACCCGTTCGTAGCCGTTCCAGAGTTGTATGCCGCCTCGTATGTAGCCGTTCCTGACGTGTTCATAGCCTTGTTCACAGCCGTTTCTGAGGTGTTCATAACCTCGTTCGCAGCTGTTCTTGAATTGTTCGTAGCCTCGTTCACAGCCGTTTCCTCTTCGATCACTGCCACTCATTGTAGTTCGATAACCCTTCGTTCGATAAGCCTTTGTAGATGTTCAATAATTGTACAATAGCCGCTCCTTAGCCGCTCGTAGCTGTTTCTGAATTAGTGTTAATCGCACGCTGAAGCTCGTTTATCGCAGTCTGCAAAGCTCGCACGTCCTTCTCGAACGCAGTCAGCTTCTCGTCTGATTCTTTCTGCTGATTCTTCAACGTTTTAACGCATTGTTCCACGTACAGTTTGTTGACTGCATCGGTATCAGCCTCAGGTTGCGCTACACGGCGAATCTTGCGCGACCTCGCGTCATAGTACGTAGCGACGCGACACAGAGCGTTTTCACGCAAGTAACTTGTCACCGATTTACCCCAATGATCGCTTGTTCTAATTGCTTCATTTCTCTGTTCGAATAATCCAAATTTGTTGATGGGCATTTTTTTTCTCGATGCGAGTGACGTCGATCGACTGATCAGTTTCGTTGAGACACCGTTTAATTTATAATAAGGCCGACTTCGCGAAGTTCCTCTATAATCGACAGGATCTCGTTGTCGTGAGCGTTGTGGCCAGCTCGGCGCGAAGCGTCGAGCAATCGTAGACGATCCACTAGCTCGTTGGGATCGTCCCAGTGCACGTAATCGATCTTATTGTCGGTTAGCGTCATCGCGCGAGGCATGGATACTCCCGTACCGCATTTTTTCTTTTTCGATTCGATCGACATCAACGGTGCAATTATGTGTTTATACTTGTATCCCCTGTTGCTCTTTAATTGACCTTGCGCATCATATTGACGTTTATGCGCACTCGTCGCCATTAATATGCTCTTATATTTTTGCATATCGTCCTCAGTGTATATGTCATCATCGGGAATTCTCTTGAAGATCAACTCGTATAATCCAGGTGTACCAATGTACCTCACTTTGTCTATGATTATAGAGTCATCTGCGCTGATGTCGAATCGTTTGTTACCGAGCCACATTTCATTCTTGTCGAAATAGATACCGTACACGTAATCGATCTGGGTTTTTCTGTCGCCACTAAGGTGAGCGCTCATGTACTTTTGTGCCAGTGGCCCGAAGTGCTCTTGTAACATTTTTTGACCTTCCAACGTTTGTAACATGTTTCGAACAGATGGTGATTCGAGCGGGTTGCCCGTGGTTTCGAAAACATTTTCGATTGCGAGTGATTCGGGTATCGTGGGTTGTACGATTCTCGTTGTCGCGGACGGTGTGGAGGTTATCAGCGGTTCATCCGATGTATGCGATGTCGATAAACGATTCACCTTCAATCGTTGTCTCTTTTTCGGTGTCGTATCCTCCTCCTCCTCCTCTTCCTCTTCCTCCTTGTACCGCTTGATGGGTAACGTTTTAATTATAGCGTCAGCGTTACTCTCCGGCTCGTTTTTCACCGCGATTAAGTTAGAGTTGTCGACGATTTTTTGTAGTGGCTCGATAATAGGTCTAAAATGAGTCTTGACCGCGATATCGTCATCGATCTTACCGGTCTTCAAAGCGCGATGTTTCTTGCGGATCGATTCGCTCGTTTTCTCAATCTCCCTCGCAATCTTTTCACGCTCGCGAATATTATCGCTTTCAGCCATGTCGACAGAGTGTCGGCAGCGACTAATCGTTTTGCGGTATCGCGAACACGTTAAATCCTTTTCTGTATCGCCCGTTCGTAAATGAGCTGTCCTTATCTATCACTAGAAATCCATACTTTTGTTGCCAACAAGTACGACATAATTCACTGAAATCCCCGTACGACATGTCGGTATTCACGTGATCGTTGTACACGTGTTTTAAGTTGGTACCGTCCTGTTTAAACAAGATCAGCAGGTTCGCGTTGTCGCGTATAAGATGTTTTGGTATTCTCGCGTACGTATGACAGAGATAGAAGCAGTCGACGTTCGAGTGACGACCCATTGAGAAGTACTCTCTTATCGTATTTTGCTTGTGCACGCCACGTCATCGAAGACGAAAATCGAGTTTGGACGTGCCTCGCTCGGTGGAATGACGTCACTGTTATTGGAGAACGTAAAATAGCCGATTTCGTCAATCGGCGTCAACAAATTCTCCAGATATCGATATTTCGGCTGTTGCAGCGACTTCGAGTACACGTACACGTTCTCGAAACGTACACCGTGCGGGCTTTCCAGTAGACTTATCAGAACGTTGGTTTTACCACAATTCGAGGGGCCGCAAACGATCGCGCGTATAGTAGTCGGTAGCATCGTACCGTGCCTGCGCATCTCCGCGTTGTCCTCCATTGATCGTAATCTGTCGTCGCAATTCGTCACGCGTATCGTCAAAGGTTGTCGCACGAATCTCATTTTTTCAACACTACCGATTGGATCGAACGCCTGCCTATTTATAGGTGCGCGAAATCACGAGTCGCTCAGTAGAGAAAAAATGTTCGTTCTGCTATCAAGTCCTTCCGACATTCGCGATTTGAGCGTCGAACAACTACAATTTGTGTCAAAAGCTGTTCTGTTGCGAATGTGCGGTGATCACATCCACTACGTGTGGGACAAACTTCCGGAATACATAAAGGCGGATCCGGAGGTTCAGACGTATCGTCGCTGTTACGAACACTACAATCAGCCGTGGCAGGAAACGCACATCGACGGTCCGGCGCCATTGATAAAGAATTGCAGCGAATGTCAACGAAAATAGGTAGAGGCCTATTAAATCACGCGATAAACGCACTTCCGATCGAATTCCATATTCCCGGCTATCAGTTTTGCGGGCCAGGCACACGGTTGGAGAAGCGATTAGTCAGAGGCGATCGAGGTATAAATCCATTGGACGCGGCGTGTCGCGAACACGATATAGCATACTCTCGGAGCAACGATCTCACCGAGAGACACACGGCGGATAAGATACTCGCTGAGAAAGCGCGGAATCGCATCGTTGCGAGAGATTCGACTCTCGGTGAGAGAGCCGCCGCCACAGCTGTCTGGACAGCGATGAAAGCCAAGACGAAGCTCGGTATGGGTCTGAAGACGAAGACGAAGAAAAAAACGGCGAAGAAACGGATACTTCCGGTAGCGAAATGCGGCGGTGTATTGCCGATTCTACCAATGTTGGGTGCGCTCGGATCCCTGATCGGTGGAGCGGCTGGTGTAGCGAAGGCGGTGAACGACGGAAAAGCCGCGCAACGTCAGTTGCAAGAGATGCTACGTCACAATCGCGCTATGGAAGGTCACGGATTATATCTCGCTCCTTACAAATACGAACGAGGAGCCTCAACGAGAAAAAAAAAACGTCAAAGAGACGCTAAAAATGCCGCAGGGCGCAACTACCAACATACAATTCCTACAACTGGCAAAACGTATGCGCATTCCATATTTTAGAGGTGTTTTTATGCGCAACTCGTTACCGATCGGTGGTATATCAAAACGAGAGCGGCATTGTAAATTTGGATAGCGTCGAAGGACCAGGTACTCATTGGGTAGTGTATGCAAAGAGGGGGAATCGCGCTATATATTTCGACAGTTTCGGCAATCTTCGACCGCCGAATGAATTGGTGCGATATCTCGGACGAAACGTAACGAAGATACAGTACAATTACACATCTGTTCAAACTTACGATCAGAGCATCTGTGGACAATTGTGCTTGCAGTTTCTTCGAACGGTCGATGCATGTGAATTTAAAGACAGATATTGCGCTATTTAACTCAGTATTCGTTAAACAGTTTCGTCGACATGTCTATGACGTTCACATTGACTGGGAAGAGTAGCGTTCTCACGGCAAACTTCTTTCCAACCATAGATTTGAGCGACGGCGAATACGAGCTCGGTCTAACGGATTTTGAGACTTATCACACGATACCGAATGTGAATTCCTCGAATAATAAATTTTACTTTGGCAAAGATGACGAGGAAATTACGATTCCCGAGGGATCGTATGAGTTGCAAAATATACATGAATTTTTGAAACAAGCAATTTCATGGAAACATCGCGATAAGAAACACATTGACTATGAAGATGGTGAATATCCGATAGTGCTCCGCGCTAATTACAATACAATGAGGAGCGAGATCAAATGTGCCTACAGAATAAACTTTACCAAACCCGACAACATTGGATCGCTGCTAGGATTCTCGAATCGTATTCTCGAGCCGCGAAAATGGTATGAATCAAACATGCCGATTAACATTCTCAACGTGAATATTATCCGTATAGAGTGTAACGTGACCGCGGGTGCGTACAACAACGGCATACTCGTTCATACGATACATGAATTTTCACCGAGGGTACCACCGGGATATAAGATATCGGAAACGCCTGCCCAGATCATTTACCTGCCGATCATCGCGCGGAGCATTACGGATTTAACGTTACGCGTTGTCGACCAGAACGGACGATTGCTCGATTTTCGAGGAGAAGAGATCACCGTAAGATTGCACGTACGTATGCGACGTATGAGATGCTCGTATTGAACGGATCGAAAGACGTGAGAGATAACGCAATCTTTACGAGACCAGCAACACCAACAACAACAACAACAACGTCGACGTTCGCTAATATCAAATCATCCAAGAAAAAGAAACTCAGCGCATCGAACGTTGCGTTTTTACAATCTTTGGGATTTGCGGTGCGAAACAGCTGAACGATGACTGACATTCTCAACATCGGTGATGAACCGATCTTTGACAATCGTATCATCAAGATCGAGACTCACACGTACAACCCGTTCGCCAATACAACGTTCGGACACAGTGATGAGATAAGAATACCCATACAACAACAGGATCTGTATACATTGCCGTATGAGAGTTTCCTATACATCGAGGGACAACTAACGAAAACCAAACCAGCTGAAGGAAGTGATGTGGAACTGGCAAATAATTGCGCCGCATTCATGTTCGATGAGATTCGATACGAACTCGATGGCGTTGAGATTGATCGCAATAGAAACGTAGGAATAACTACTACGCTCAAAAACTATGTAACGGTATCATCCGATAGAAACGTGATTATGAAAAACGCTGGCTGGGATCCGTGGACCTATGAGAATGGACATTTCAATTTTTGCGTACCGCTCCACATGTTATTGGGATTTTGCGAGGATTATAAACGAGTGGTGATTAACGGTCGTCACGAATTGATCTTAATACGATCGCGCAACAATAATAATTGTCTGTTTGGAGATTCGACACTGGAACCTGTGATCAACATATTCAAGATACAATGGCGAATGCCACACGTGCTGTTGAGCGAGATCGAAAAACTGTCGATGCTGCGTGCTCTGGAAAGCGGACGATATCTCAGCATGGGTTTTCGCTCGTGGGATCTATACGAGTTTCCGCTATTGCAGCTTACAACCAAGCATTCGTGGGCCATTAAGACCGCGACTCAACTGGAGAAACCACGATACGTTGTCTTCGCTCTGCAGACAAACCGGAAAAATATCATGTCTGAGGATACGAGTCGATTCGACCACTGCAAATTAATCAACGTGAAACTCTATCTGAATTCGGAATGTTATCCGTACGACGATATGAATCTGGATTTCGAAAAAGGCAGATGTGCCATTCTCTACGACACGTACGCGCGCTTCTGCAAGATCTATTACGGATACGAGTATCTCGAGCCGAGTCTCTCCATCTTACAGTTTTAACGTCAGGGTCCGTTCGTGATTATCGATTGTTCTCGACAAAACGAATCGGTCAAGAGCGCAACCGTGGATGTGAGATTGGAATTCGAATGTAAGGAGAACGTGCCGGCGAATACCACTGCGTACTGTCTCATCATACACGATCATGTGATCCAGTACAATCCGTTGACCAACGTTGTACGCAAAATCACCTAAGCGATAACATCGACACAAGAGAGAGAGGGGAGGAGAAGCAGGATATAAATCAAAGTGCTGCGAGATGATTTTAGAGTTTCCCATTCCTCTCGACTGATGCATCGGGGAGAGAGAGAGAGAGAGAGAGAGATCTCGTCATGTCCGTACCAACGTTTGTGGATCTGCAAGGATTTATTGTCGGGAGAAATTTTGTCGTGAAGGAAGCTGCGGTTCTGAGAAAGGGATATGTTCTCTCGCATTACTTTTTCGCAAGTCCCGTACCGTGGAGCGTGCTTACAAAATCTGAGCGATGTCAAGTCTTATGGGTGATTAGAAATCATCATGGATTACAATGGGAAGACGGAAACGTTCCATATGGCTTGGCTCAGCGTGTAATTACAACAGCTGTCGTTGGTACGATACACGAAGAAGAAGAAGAAGAATCGTCTGTCGTGTACGTTAAAGGACTTGAAAAGCGAAAATGGCTGACCGATATACTAGACGATGCAGGAAACGGCTATATTATTGAAACCTTGGATGCAGACTATGAAGATATTGATTCTCTAAATAAATTAGATATTACCAATAGTATGCGATGTGGAAAACATGTTAAGAATTGCGCATTACAAAATGTATTCAAAATATTTAACTGGTGGTCGCAACGCCAGAAAGAATTGCAAGAAGAATAAAATATGTAAACATTAATATGTTTTATCTCTTATTTCCCCTTCCTAGACCTTTCCATGCGTTTCTAAGAATTTTTTGTCTGAGCGTTATCCCCCCTTCTCCTAAAATTCAAAGCATTGATCCCCCCACCACATTATACTTTTGGAAGATGAGCGTCATGTATACTCGGTTATTTCTTATACGATCAGTGTCGCGTTAACACCGCTCTCGTGGTTCACTTTTCATAACTCCCAGAGAAATGTATTACGTCGAAAGAAACGGAAACAGCGGCAGCGGCATCGGAAGACGTGTGAATAATTACGTACCGAGTCATGATAAAACTCCATCGTTTGAGAACAAATGTGACGAGTAAGTTTCATTTAACTTCTTTCTATTTTTTATATATTTTTTTTTACAAAAATTGTATTATTACTATTATTTTAATTTTAATTTTTCTGTAGCATTTCGTTGGAGCGTCGTGCGGTTCGTATACTAGGTAGACGATACGCATTGACAGCTACGGAATTCAAATTCCTCGAAATTGGTATCAACGTGGGTCCACCGAGTTACGTGGAGATTGCCATAGGAGATCATCGAGGAAAGGAACTGATATTATCTCTCGAAACGTGGAAGGGACTCTACGAGCAACGTCGCAATATTCAAAAATTACTTTGGAACAACTCTAAAGATGACTACAATTTCATAAGCGTTGGACCGCTAACAGTTCGTACGATTAACGACATCAAACTCATAAGTCTCGAATCTTCAAACGTATGCTTGATGATGGTCGAATCGACATTACATCGTATGTTCGATCTCGATCAATGCATAGATGTAACTTTTGATCGATTGGGTAAAATTATCGAAACAGTTGATGTCAAGTGATGTCAGTTGATGTCTTTAGTTTTTAGTTCATAGTACATAAGAAAAAAAAATATATATATATACATAAAACATAAATAAAGTTTTAAGTCTAAATCATGACGTAATTTCTTCGCACGCATTTCCATCCACCCAATCCTCTTCAAAGGAATACCGCTTATATTGTTTAATTCGAAAAAAAAATCTAGAATTACTTATATTGTGGGAGAGAGGGTGTATCGCAACAGCATAAAACTATTTTGTTTGCGAAAACGTCCCGACGCGTTAGTCAACCTTAAGACCCAATCCTCTTCAAAGGAATACCGCTTATATTGTTTAAGTCGAAAAAAAAAATCTAGAATTACTTATATTGTGGGGAGAGGGGGAGGGTACCGCGAGAGCCATTTTGTTTGCGAAAAACATGTCCCGACACGTTAGTCTCGGCCCGAATACCCAATCCTCTTCAAATACCGCTGTTTATCAATCGGTTTATGATTGTTTATACTTGTCATAAAACATCCAACACAAGCGTCCCCCGCCCCGCAGCCCCCGCGCCGACGAAATCCCCTCCGTCCCGCGTGACGTCATTCCCCCGCGCCACCGAAAACCCCCTCCATCCTGCGTGACGTCATTCCCCCGCGCCGCTGAGATCCCCTCGCGCCTCACCCCCCCTGAGAGGACCTGGGTTAGAACTCTCCTTGTATACCTACTCGGAAAAGAGCCGCAAAGCAGCAACGACGAAATATCGTCAAGCGAGGAAGCGAGCGAAGAATCCGAGGACAAAACATCCGAAGAAGAGTCACAAAACGAGAATCGAAGAATCGGACGAGATATACGAATGCAATAATAATTGCTACAAAAAACAGCTCGAAGCGATAAAAACGCAAAACAACGATGACCAGCAAGCATCAAGCGACAAAACGAGCGACGAAGAATCTAAATACGAAGAAGCCCACATAAGGGAAAGTTGCGCACGATGCGACGAAAATAAAACATCGTCGGACGAAGAATCGAAATACGAATCGCTAGAAAACGACAGGGACGAAGAAATGGACACAGTCCATCTAGCGATAGTCCGAACGAAACAACTAATGCAAGACATTGAGGAAAATGAATACGAATCGGATGAGGAAGAAGAAGAAATGAAACCGATTATTCCGATTAACATAGGAGAAACCGTGGTCGAAACACTAATAGACACGGGGGCGGAAACGTCAATTATGACGTACGAGACCGCCGACAGGCTAATCAAAGCTGAAGAGAAATTCGACAAAATACCAATAAGAAAGTGTAGATTAGTCGGAGCGTTCGGGGAGAAAGGCCAGACAGCACCATATAAGATACAAGTTAAAATGCTGATAACAGGTAGCGAAATGACGCATGAATTTTACGTAACGGAAAAACTGGCCTACCCAATGATAATAGGAAACGATGCATTCGTGAAACACAGAGCAGCGTTATTATACACCGACGAGGGGTTCAAATTCGTATTCGGGAAAATAGCGAAACGAAAAGGGGAAAGAAACAATAACAACTCGCCGGTAAAAACAAGCGATGAGCGAAAAAAAGATAAGATAATCGCGAATCTTAAAACAGACAGCGAACCCACTCGATTAGAAGGGGGCGTCATTACAAAAGAGAAGCCAACGACTCACCGAAAACAGAAGGGGGCGTCGTATTAACGGAACAAGAAGGGGGCGTTCAACTCGAAGCAATTTTGAAAAAACACAGGAAAGCGTTTGCCGAAGAAATCGGAAGAATAAATAATTACAAGCATCATATCGAGATGACCGACGACAGAGCATTCAAAAAAAAGACGTACCCCGTTCCTGAAATACATAAAGAGAAAGTCAAGAAACTTATTCAAGACTGGGAAAAACAAGGAATTATAAGGAAAACGGCAACACAATACATAAGCCCGCTAGTCACAGTCATCAAGAAATCTGGCGATATAAGATTATGCCTCGACGCCAGAGAACTAAACAAAAGAATGAAAAACGATCACGCGCAGCCCCCGACGATCGACGAAATATTTAACAAGATCGGGAATAGAAAATTTTTCAGCACGCTCGACGTGACGCAAGCTTTCTGGCAAATACCATTGGATAAGGAAAGCCAGAAATTCACCGGTTTTATTTTTAACAATCACACATACGTGTTCAAAAGATTACCATTCGGTCTCAAAACGGCAGGAGCATCGTTCACACGCGCGATGAATAGAACATTACACGACGAAGCGTTAGACTTCGTAATCGTGTATCTCGATGACATATTAATAGCATCGAACTCATTAAACGAACATTTGAAACACATTGATATTGTGTTAGACAAATTAAAAAAAGCGGGATTCAGACTAAATAAAGACAAATGCGAGTTCGTCAGAAGAGAGGTGAAATTTCTCGGACACACGTTCGACGAAATAACGGCTAGTATAAACGACGAAACCAGATGTGCAATCAAGAGTTTCCTGAAACCAAAAAACATCAAAGCAGTCCAAGCGTTCCTGGGCCTAGCGAACTGGGACAGGCGTTTCATTAAAAATTTAGCAAGACTGACAAAACCGCTGGAGCGGCTACTAAAGAAAGACGTAAAGTTCGAATGGAAAGAAAACGAACAAAATGCGTTTAACGCAATTAAACAAGCATTCGAGGATGCACCAACGTTATACTTGATAAAGACAAATATGAACTTCGGAATTGATGTCGACGCATCAAAAACAGGATTAGGAGCAAGATTGTTCCAATACAACGATAACGAGCCGTCGAAGAAATTCACAATTGGATATGCAAGCCGAAGCCTGAAAAACGCCGAGAAAAACTACACGATTACAGAACTCGAGTGCCTCGCGCTAATATTCGCGCTAAAAAAATGGCACACACTACTCATGGGAAGAAAAATAAAAATTAACACAGACCACCGAGCGCTACAATTCGTCAGTTCGTGCGCCAACGCCAGTGAAAGAATAGCAAGATGGATGTCGTTCATGCAGGAATTCGACCTGCAAATTCAACACATTCCAGGAAAAGACAATAAAACAGCGGACGCATTATCAAGAGAATTCGACGAAAAATCAACTAGAGCGCGAAAGGAAAATATATTCGAAATCTGTCCGATGCTACAAGAAGAGGAAAATTATAATTCCCGACAGTGGTACGATATGATAAAGAAAGCGCAAGAATCCGATGAGCGCATAAAAAGAGAGTTAACAGACCCCGAGACAAATTGCCGCGAACGCGACGGACTCGTAAGAAGAACAAAACAAAACGAGGAGAGAATAATAGTACCAGACGAAGTGGCATGGAGATTAATCGAGTCGATTCATAAATTCCTGTTACATTTCGGTACGGATAAAGTCGTCGACTTCGCGAAGAAATACTTCGAAATTAATAATATAGATAGAATAACCAGAGACATAGTCGCGTCCTGCGAAATATGCATCGCGACGAAATATTACACAAGACCAACGAGAGGCATCGAATACTACGAACTACCGGACGACAAAGATAAAACGATTTCGTTAGACATTTTCGGTCCATTACCGAGAACACAAAGTAGCAATAGATACATCATAGTAATGATGGACCAATTCTCAAAATTAACAAATTGCTACCCAGTAACAAACCAAAAACTACAAACGATAATCGAAACAATAGAGACGAAATATTTAGAAAAGATGCCGATACCCGAGACTATTCTAACAGACAACGGGGGACAGTTCCTCACGGAAGAATGGAAAAGATACGCCGAGAGAAGAGGATTTCAAGTAAGAAAAACATCGCCGTATAACCCGCAATCTAACCCAGTGGAAAGAGTAATGAGAGAGCTGGGAAGAGTAATAAGAGCCTACTATCACGAGAAACATACACAGTGGGACACGATTGTGGAAAGATTCGTCGAGACAGTTAACAATACGCAACATTTCAGTACCGGCGAAACACCGGCAGAACTATATCCGGAAAAGGATAACGAATTGCGAATAGACGAAAGAATACTTCCCGCGATACTTCGCGTAAAAGATAGACAGGAAACAGTCGAAGAAATAAAAAGACACCTCAAGAAGAAAGCCGCCGATAGAAAAAGACAAACGGACAAACACGGAGAGGCGAAAGAATATAAAATCGGAGACATGGTTTGGGTCAGACTACATAGAAGATCCGACGCTAGCCGTAGGATAACAAGAAAAATACATCTCGTATATCAAGGACCGTACAAAATTAAAGAGATAATACGTAAGAATGCATATCTGATAGAAGATCTTAACGGTCAAACCATCGGAACATACAACTCAAGACAATTACGACCGCATCGCGAGTCGAAATTCAAAATAAACCGCGAGCATGATGAATCATCGCAACAACAGAACGCGATAAGAATAGGAGTCATAAGAGTAAAACCGATAAGAACCTTGAAACACGAACAATCAACGCAAAACCCGATAAAAATAACCGAACTCAGAACCGAACCGGATAACACGAATATTGAAATAAAAGAAGAAATCGTGAGCGACGAAGAGTGCGGAAATACAAATTACTTCGCACTGGAAAGATACAACGAAAAGCTAATAAAGATAAACGGCACGCCGATAGCATACAACTACCAAGAACATGAAGCGAGAAAAGTCGAAACGAAAGATAAAATATACGCGTCGACATCGCAAGCGTGGTTTACGAGCATACACGCGAGTCAATCAGACCAGTTACCGCCAGTGAAACAATACGAACAGAAAACTGACGGACAAACAATAATTACGGGGAGATACGAAAACGAAAAAACCAATACAAATTTAAAACCCCTTACATATATACCGAATACGACAAACGACGCGGAAGAAGAAACCACACGCGGAAATTTTCCAACGAAAGGCAGCCGTAAAGACAGCGAAACAAGGAGTGGGGATAGCAAGCGCGCCGCGGTCACAAAAAGAAAGCGCGAGCACGACCGAGCCAGTAGCGCGAAAGATACCGAGCCGGTAACACGTGTGAGAGGACCAAACGGTAACGGAAAAATCCACAAGTCGGGAGAAATACCGATAAAAACGGAAAGAACGAACGCGAAGAAACGCGCAACGACAGACGAGAGTATCGCGGATGACGACATTACGAAAATGGAAGAGAAATTACGAGAGCTCAGTGAAAAGGAAGAAAGACTAAAAACCGAGGCAAGACGACTAATGGACGAAAAAAAACGAACATGCCAAAGCATCGCGAGAAAAAGAAACCGAATAAGGGAACTGGAAGGCCTAATTCGCATGCTGAAAGAAGCACCAACCGTCGATGAAGACAGCGACGGCGACGAACAATTGATCGGAATGATGAAAACGGTCAATCAATTACCAAAAGAGACGGAATATGTCGCCGAGAAACACATCGTGATCGACGAAGAAACCGGAATGTTGATGACGATCAACGCATCAACGGCAATTAGTACAAATATCCCGATACATTTGAGAGACGAGAAACAAGTAACGATTACGCAAAGCATAAAAAGAAACATTATCGAGAAAATAATAACAGCAGACTGGGCAACCAAAATAATCAGATGTGAAATGTCCAGAGACAATAGAGAAATTCCAGGCACGAGACAAATATTACCAGTCGGAAGAATAGCTAATACGAACATCGAAGAAACGAACGAAGCGACATCGATGGAACAACCGGACGAAGAAGACACGGACGAGCAACTACCAGAGAACGAAAGCGAGACAAACGAAATGCAAATCGCAGAAGAGCGACCGGAACAACGAAAAGAAAAAGATACAAACGTGAAACCGAGAGCCCAAGAAATCAAAATCAAGGAGATGAAAGTAATCAAAACCATACCGAAAGAGCTGAAGCAGTTAATCGATTCAGCGAAAAACGAAACAATTATCCAGGAAAAAACGAGACGTACAAAAACAGCGAAATCATACGCCGAATCGTCATCGGATAAATCCGACGACGAGATATGTAGATTCCGCAAACTCTCGAGGCGGAAGCACTGGAACAAAGGATCGGCGAAGAGATCTAAAACATCAAAAGCAACCGACACCACAGCACACCAAGAGTCGGAATCATCGGAATCCACGATTCCCGACGTTCCCGAAGAAGGGGGTATGCGACCGACAACCACAGGTGCAGCTGCGGAACCGGCAAGCGAAACGGCGGAGCCAAGGCCGTCAACGAGCACGGCCAGATCACCGTAGAGAGGCGATACGTAGATAAGAAAATTAGATTAGAGCGTATTTTAATTAGGTTAGCGATAGGATCCGGATGACAGTTGGAATGCGGACGGGGGTGCGCGGACAACGCAGGCCAAGGCACAGGACGCGAATCCAACAACGCACGAGGAGGCCGAGGAGCGGTCGGCCAGATAGGAGACAGCGAGGCGCGCGATAGGTAGCGCGAGCCATCTGAATTGCGGAAGGCGAACGCAGCAAAATACATTTCAGCTATCGATAGCCGTCGGACAATCGTGACGACAGAGGTGACCGCGGTCATCATATATATTATAGCCAAATCGCCGGTGCAGGCAGCGGAAGTGCTGGAATGCGTATCTCCGACCGACACGAAGTCATCCGGACATAAACTAAGTGCGTTATATAATAAATACAAAATAGGATAGGAATCAGCGGTAGAAGCACTTTAAGAATATTTTAATTATATGTGTTTGACGCGAAACCAATAATCACCGAAAAACTAAGTTAGTAAGGTTAGCGTTATTTCAAGTATTGTTTTTTATTTATTTCGAGACATGTATTTTATTTTTGTTTAACAATCGTATTAATTTTGCGTATACGATAATTCGTGCAACGAAATGATTTTCTATTATTTCATTACGATATTATTTGTCATGATATTAATTTTATTAGGTTATGGTAGTTATTTGATTTACGCGAAAGGATTGAGTGACAGAGCGTCTTGTTCAATAAAATCAAAATATGAATTTAAGAACTTTCCGTTTGATGTATGTACAGATTTAGATACATGGGTAATTTTAGTTCTAACCGCTGATAATAATATTAAGAGAATGTTATTAGACATTAGATTAGTACGGAATATGACAGATCAAAATAATCATGTGAGCATTAAAGATCCCTCGGTTTACACACCGGCGAAAGCACGCAAAGCGCGAAGTTCGCAAGTTAGACCGAAAACGCGGAATTCACGAGCGACGAATATAAGCGGGCTTGAATTACGCGGGAAATATGCGAAACGGCATAACGACATCATCCCCGCCAAGATGAGAACACCAGGTAGATACAACGCGGAGAGCGATGCGACCGAGCAGACGCCGGCCGTAGAAATGACGCCATTGGCCGGGAGCGTCGCGGCGGGAGCGTCGCGGCGATTGGCGAGAGAGCCGATGGTGGGGCGCCGAGCTAAGACAAAAGGTATAAAAGGCGACGACGCGAGGTCCCGAGAGCTCATTACGCGACGGACTCTGATGAGATTAAGATCGAGATCGGGAAGCATAGTCGTGTGAATATCCGTGACGAGAATTCGCGAAATATATACGCGATAGTAATTAGTGCGTGTGTAAGCATCGCGCTTAACGTGCGGATTCGAAAGCTCAAAAACTGTTGTATTGCGCATTATAATTAAAGAATTTGAAGATTATTCGATTCTGTGTTGTGTTGTGCATAAACGACCTGGTCATCCTCTCCACATTATCCTCGTATCTGCGTTGACCCTGATCACCACAGCGTGTCGACCGATAGACCGCGAGGTACGAGAGAGACCTGTTAACCACGGAAAAGGGATCCCCTGGGATCTTCAGCGTGGACCGGCGAGAGCGGGAAACGTATCCTGTAGGAAGGAAGCCTGCCCCCGGAGGACTGCAGTCCAACACCTTGTTGTTTGGTAGGGTGAAAACAACTGGCGACCGTAAGCGGAACTCGTCGCAATCTGCGTTCCGGTAAGTTTGCATGCTTATTCAGGCGTCTACAGACTCGGTCCGGTCACAACCTAACCTAACATTTAATTGTTGACGAGAATTGTTTGCTGTATGAGCACTGATTGAAAGATTTGTTTGCTTTTAAAATATTAAATAATAATAATAAATCAAATTTTTATTGTGTAATTCATTTATTATGTCCCTTAATAAAATAAATGATAATATTCGGCTCCTGAATACGTGTGCAATGCAGATAATATTGGAAGATAAATGGTTAGAAGACATTCATATCGATCACTTCGGATTATTATTAAAATCTTGTTCGGAGTATCGACCACGTGAAACATGGAGGCTACAATGTCCCGATACATTCGAATCTGTTTGTAAAGATCAGAAACATATTCAAATATTACATAGTAGCGATATAATTACTAATGAAAATGGACATTGGGTTTGTAGTTATTATGACACTAAAGCTATTTATATTTATGATTCATTAAATTTAAAACGTTTGCATGCTTATCATAAGATATATCTTAACAAGCTATATCTATTTTATCCTTTTGATAAAAAACCGATACGATTTCCGACAGTTCAAAGTCAATCTAATGCTTATGATTGTGGTATTTTTGCAATTGCATTTGCAGTATCACTTTTATTTGGCCTTAAACCAGATACAGTTATATATGATCATACTATAATGCGTCAACATTTAGCACGAATGTTTGAACTAAATAAAATAGAACACTTTCCCCGAATAATAAGATCCACTGACCCTAAAGAACTTTTTACTTTAGATCAAATACAAAGAAGAGAAGCATTAGCTAATAAAAAACGAAAACGTCGACAAGAAAAAGCTGAACAAGAAAAATCTGTACAGTTGATAAAATTACAAAACAATATAACTGAAATGACAATGGAGCAAGTAAAGCAACCTGATAAAATGTCAGAGCTATTTTATTGTTATAATATAATAAATAAATATAATAATATTGTAAATAACTGTGACAATGCTGACACTCCATTCATGGCATATTTAATTCCTCTTCATTACTGCTTTCTACAGACAAAACAAAAAATAATGAAGTAAGTTATGCAAATAATTTTCCCATATGTATTCAGAAAAATACGTTAATAACGGATGTCAATTTTATAACAAAGAAAAATGAACATAAATATGCCAATTTTGTTGCAGATATTTTACCTCTAAGCATGCAATATATACAAATTATTCTTACAGGTGAATGGTTAGAAGATATTCATATTGATTATTTTAATTTATTATTATTTAATTTATTATTATTAAAAAATTGCTCAGAATATCGACCACGCGAATCGTGGAAAGTTCAATGTCCTGATAGAATTGAACCTGTTCCTAAAAATCAAAAACATATTCAAATATTGCATAGTTCGTCAGGTTTACATGATGGACATTG
Source organism: Camponotus pennsylvanicus (assembly GCA_023638675.1). Classification (NCBI taxonomy): domain Eukaryota; kingdom Metazoa; phylum Arthropoda; class Insecta; order Hymenoptera; family Formicidae; genus Camponotus; species Camponotus pennsylvanicus. The sequence continues at coordinate 221,204 of JALHBL010001416.1, forward strand.
GGTATGCAGTTATTATGACAGAAAGAATATATTTATTTATGATTCGTTAAATACTAAAAAATTACATAAGCATCATGAAAAATTTTTGAGACGTTTATTTCCGACATATGATTTTGAAAAGTATCCTGTCAAGTTTCCAACTGTGCAGTATCAACCGAATGGTAACGATTGTGGTGTTTTTGCAATAGCTTTTGCAATTTCTTTGTTATTTAATGTTAAACCAGAAAAAGTAAAATATAATCATAATTTAATGCGTTCGCATTTGATAAAGATTTTTGAATCTAATATTATTGAACATTTTCCTCAAGATCCACAATATGTACCACAAAAAGTGCTTCCATTAGCTGTTATAAAAGCAAGAGAAGCTAAAGCAATTCGTATACGTACTATACGACAATGTGAAACAAAACAACAAAAATTAAATTGTTTAAAAAGAAAGCGTCTTAATTATGAATTAAAAAAAGAATTAAGTAATAATGAATTACAATTAATAACGAAAAACAATCTAGAAAATCTCATGAAAACAGATATTGAGATTTATGAAGAAAGTAATAAATATCTTCAAAATAAGCTTTATATTAGAAGTAATAACTGCAAAATTGACCAATAATGATTCATTTAATAGCAATGAATCAAATGTGATTATTTATGATATTATCACTTGTGAACAAAATACAAACGAGAACTTTGAACAAAAATGCGCTGAAAAACATTTTCAATGTGAAAATAATATTCTGTTAAATAATACTAATGAAAATAAATGTCAGTATTTGGAAAATGAAAGCGTTAACAAACGTGTACGTTACATACAAGATTTAGATAATCATGATCAAGTTGAACAACAAGATTCAGAAAATAATCTTGCTGCACAATTCAATCAATATGATCAAGATTTAGAAAACAATTTTTTTGAACTGTGTAATCGATATAAACGGAACTTAGAAGATAGACGTACTAAACAACGTGATTGGTATAGACAAAACTTAGAAGATAGGCGCGTTAAACAACGCGAACGATATAGACAAAACTTAGAAAATAAACGCGTTAAAAAGCGTAATCGATATCAGCAGAACTTAAAAGAGGAACGCGTTAAAAAACGTAATCGATATCAGCGGAATTTAAAAGAGGAACGCGTTAAAAAACGTAATCGATATCAGCGGAATTTAAAAGAGGAACGCGTTAAAGATCGATATCGATATAAATGTAATTCAAAAAATAGACGCGCAAAAAAGTGCGTAAATTATTCTAAGAACTCTCAACGTGAACGAGATAGACAAAAAAGATTAGATCCTACTCGTAAATGGCTTTACAACAAACGTTATTATCAGAAAAGTAAAGAATCCGTACCTACAGTAAAAAATTATGATGTTCGAAAAAAATTTTGAAAAAGTATAGAAAATTTCGGTCCCAAAACACTATAAAACTTCATCATTCTTCAGAAGTATATATACAAAATATTGTAAAGAATATTACAGATCATATCGAAAAACGATTAAAAGCTGAAAAAATCGTACGGTGGTGTATGTATGTAAGAAAGTCTTATATTCGTAATGTATATAAAATTTTAGCTTTGATTAGACAAAAAGCAGAAGTAAATCTGACCGAACTAAATCTGATTTTTGCGGAAAATTCTACTAATGAGGATAAATTAGCAGCGTTATGTAGTATATCTGCACACACAGCCTCATCGGAAAATTATTTCATTGATTCTACGTATCATCATGTAACTGCAGAAGAATCTTTGAATGCAGAAGGAAAAGTAGATAAAATGCCATTGATAAAAACTTCATCGGAGCCTTTGATAATAAATACAGAAGGAAAAATTGTTAATATATTACCGCTAGAAGAAACAGGAGCGAAAAAATCATGGTCGTGCAGTACTTCATGTAAAATTAATAATCCACTTTTAATTAATCGTTATCAAAAGTTTCTTGAATCTATAAGTACATGTACTTTAAAAAATGTGCCAAAATTAATACCAAAAATTCATGAATGTACTATGAAAACTTCAGATGAGAAATTAGGCCATACGCGTAGCTGTCATATTGATTTAACGCTTTGCAAGGGAATGTTTCTTCCTGTTCAATTATTATCACCTCATTTTCCAAGAGTGAGAAATATGAAGCGTTTAACTTATCAATTGACAGCTTCCTATCGAGAGATGGAAAAACTAGATAAAGCATTAGCTTCTGCTGATGTGAAAACATTGGAGGAAATAGCAACTTCTGCACAAGAAAAAGCAGATATGTACAAACATCAACAAACAGAAACTATTCTGAGCGATGATGATATTATATTTAGATATAGTGAAGCATTTAAGGCTCTAACTAAACGTTCGTTAGATACACCAGAATATGTTTGTGTATCATGTGAGAGGTTGTGTTATAGAAGATGTTACTAAACTCACTAGTCGAGTGAAAATAGACAATCCAATGTGGAGAGATTTAATGCTACGAATACAACAAAATACAACACAAAAAGATACACGATATATATGTAATTATTGTAGAGGCAAATTTTGTAAAGGTTTAATGCCTGCATGTTGTATTTGGAATAACCTCTTCACAAATCATGTACCCGAAGTAATATCATCTCTTAACACATTCGAAAAAATTCTTATACAAAGAGCTAAAGCGTTTCAAACTGTCCTTAAGATGGGAACTGGCATGAATAAAAAGTTACCTCAAAGACAAATGATGCAAAAAGTTAAAGGTAGAACGTTTCATCTACCACTTCCATTGCAAGAAACATTTGACAAATTATGTGATAAAAGTGATCCTATAAATATGAATCACGAACTGTTTATTCTTGTTAGAGGTGTTCCAACAAAATCAAAAATTATTTGGGAAGAGGTAGTTGATGTTAAAAAGGTATTTGATGCCTTAACATGGTTAAAAAGTAATAATCCTTTATATTTTCATATTATATTGCCAAATAATTATAATGAATTATGTTTGCCAAAATTAAAAGATTCAGAATATATGAAAAGAAAGCAAATAAAACTTCAACAGATTTATATCAAATGTTAAAAGTTCAAGATATGCCCTTGGATAACCGTGAAAAAGATTTAGATTTAATGTGTTTTCCAGATTTATACCCCTTTGGCATGTATGGTCAACATGAGACTAGACAAGTCAAACTTCATGATTACGAATTTATAAAATGTCGTTTGATATCCAAACATCCACAATATAGATTAAATCCACAATATTTATTTTATTTATTGAACGACGCAAACATGCGTCAATTAAGTCGAGGAATTTTTCATAAATTAAATATAACTGATCAACGAGCTCGTTATACAGCTGCAGAATATTTAGATGCAATGTCAAAAGATCTGTTGGAATCTAATTTGAGTACAATATTTTCTACGCTCCGAAATACAGAACAATATTGGCGTAGACCGAGAAGTGATCTAAAGTGTATGGCGCAACATTATGGACCTGCAATATGGTTTTTGACATTAAGTCCGAGTGAATGGTTATGGGAAGATTTAGGTGCATATATTCGTAGAGTAAATGGCTGGAATGATACTTCATTATGTATTAGCGTATTAATTGCTAAAGATCCCGTGTCAACATCAAGATTCCTTGATAATAAATTCCAGGCAATGCTTGATTTTATTAATTCAAAAGATAATCCTATTGGAGAAGTAACTCACTATTTCTGGCGTCGAGAATATCAAGGTAGAGATATACAACATTTTCACTTATTAATTTGGATTAAGGATGCACCAATTTTCGGTGAGTCTACTGTTGAAGAAGTTTCTAAATTTATTTTAGAACACGTAAGTTGTAAATTGCCGAATAAAGATATTTCACCGTTATTATGTAGACGTGTTAATACGCATCAACGACACATACATAACGTTTATTGTCTTCGTTCTAAAAAAACAGAAAGTAATAAGGTTCTTCGTGTGTGTCGCTTTGGATTTCCTCGTCCCGTTACTGAAACTTTGAAAATGAGGGATGTGGCAACTTCAATAGCAGGAAGGAAACAATTGAAACATAAAAGTGGACTTTATGATCTTCCTCGAACAGACAATGAAATTCTTATAAATGATTATAATCCTGTTGTGCTTACTGCATGGGAAGGCAATATGGATATACAATATATTGGTGAAAAATCATCATTGCTTACTTATTACGTTACTAAATATATGAATAAAGCGGGAAAAAGTGAATTGTCTGATTCTATTCTTAAAAGTAAAGATAGTAAAAACAAATCATTAGCAAGTCGTCTATGGAACATTGCTTTGCGATTTACGAATAACAGAGAATGTGGAATTCTTGAAGCTTCTGATACATTGCTAAATATTCCTTTATATGGAACTGATCGAAATACGACTATTAGATGGTTAGATGTTAATCAAATACGACACAGAAGATTAAAAAATCGTAAAGAAATTGAAACACTTAATGCTGAATCTACAGATATATTTTATCCATCTTTGATAGATAATTATTATCCACAAAGACCAAATGAATTAGAAGAAAAATCTCTTTATGAATTTGCACAATGGTACGATATCACGAAGACTAAACCAAGTAGTAAAAGATTGAATATTATAAAATAGGTAATAATCAATATGTTAAACGACGACGGCGCGGACATCTTATTAATCATTATAGATTTAATGTTAATAACCAACCAGAAAAGTACTTCTTTTCGTTATTATTTATGTTCAACCCCTGGAGAAAATTAGAGGATCTTAAAAATGGATGCGATACTTATGCCGAATCGTTTTATAAAGTAAAACTACATCTTACAGAAGCACTGCAATATCATGAAAAATTAGAAGAAATGCAAAGAGCATTTGAAACTGCAGAAGAATTAGTTAGACAATGTCTACATGATGATTTACAAAAACAACAATCTCAAGATGATCCTGAAAATCCAATAGGTGTTCAAAATGTAGAGGCTGATGGAGCAATGCAAGATTTTAAAGATCTTGGTGAGAAATTAATTCCAGAGATTGATGTGATTGAAATGATAGCAAAATTAAATACGGATCAAAAACGAGTGTTTGATAGAGTTATTGATACTGTACACTGCGTCTCAATAATTCGTTCCTTTTTCGGTGTAGAACGGTGTAGATGAGCGCGCCATCTCTAGGTCTCTTACGCGAACCTTTTCGCGGGGCTCGAATCCAGAGACCGAGCATATCTTAATTCTTGTATAATTGCTGGCTACAAACGACGCGTAAAAATGGGCGGTCATTAAATCATATATTATTCGCACACGCGATTATGTTTATATTTTGAATATAATGCATATTGTTATAGTCTCACAGACTATAACCCGTACATAATTAAAATATTAAACGTTAGCAAATTATTATTGCTAAAGAAATATTATTGCTAAATGCGATATCGAGCATTCACCTCACGAAGTCACTGTCTCAGCGAACCACCAGCGAATTTGCCAATAAACGCGGAAGTGCAACGAAGGATTTCGACACCAAATCATCTTCGCTTGCACTTCAATTTGACCGCACCATGACCCCGTGTGGCCATGTTACTAAGTGGTCCCCCTCTCAAAAAACCTCCTCAAACAAGGGTTTAAATACGGACGGAATACACCGGAGGAACACAAGCGAGTCGACAGTCGAAAAACAAGTGTAAGCCGTGTTAAGTGCGAACCGATAATTTTAACGAATACTACCGAAGACGAAGGACAAGGCGGAAAGACAACTAAATCAGCGCAGAAATAAGAAAGGCTCCTGTACAAATTAATGTATCATATATTCTGGAGATTACAAGGTATTTTATAAAAAACAAAGTATTTTAATTCACGGAAACAGCCGACATCCCGGCTCCTGATCCTCGGCGGCCTGAGATATTTTATATCTCCCGACTGCACCCCACATCCCGTGACCCTCGCGGCACAACAAACTGGTGGCAGCGGTGGGATGCACGCCGGAAGAACCGCCGAATTCAGACCACTAACGGCTGAAACAGAAAGGAAAAAATACGAATTAAAAAATATACATTAAAAGGAAGCCTAAGAAAGCAAATACATTAAAGCGGATGGACTAAAACAAACCACCGAACACCTACGGACGACGGAAAGCAGATAAGGAATCACGGTCAAGCAGCTGAAAGCCGAAAGGAGACACCAGCGCTCAAGGACCAGCACCGATCCACAACCTCCACAGAGGCAACGCATCGCCGACGGACAACGCGTCACCGTGGGACAACGACCCACATATCAACACGCAGCGTCAGCAATCGAGCAACCCGACACGCGACCATGCGAGTCATCGTACTACTAATGTAAGTCGCAAATTTACAATTAAATGTCGGAACAATTAAAGCGAGTTAGATTCCAAAGCCCGCGATTTCTTAGCGAGCCAGCACGATTGGCAAATAGATTAAGACTTGTAACACCGATACAAGTAGCGGAAGAAGCTGCTCGCGACATCCGAAACAGCGTACGAAAAAATTTAGAAGACTGCTATTCGAGTTCCGAATCGTCCGAAGCGCGCGAACTAGATAATAACGATAATTTCGAACAAAACGAACGAAGCGTAAATCGAGTCACTTTTAGAAGAACTTATTCGCCATTATCCGTCGATCTTAGTATTTTCGAGCTAAATCCGGGAAGAAATATGGATAATATCCAACCCGAAGCCGTCGATAGGGAAATCGAACGCTTACGTGCACAAGCCGGACAAGAGGCTGCCGCGAATTACGAAGGCACCCGGCCGAAAACACGAGTAATATCTTATTAACCGAACTCGTACACAGTCTCCGCGAAATGCAAGAAGAGATAAGAAATTTACACGAACAAATGCACCACTTGCGTACTAATCGAGGAAATTTTAATGAAATACGAGCAAATCCAGATGACGTTCCCCTCGACATAACGTACGGTCGCACCGAACGAGATATAAGACATAGGCGTAGCACCGCTCCGCACTACTTACCGCTGAAAGAGGCGCGGATAATGATTCCAGAATTCGATGGAACATCGCGACATAAATTACAAGAATTCTTAAATGCTTGTACATACGCGGTACAAAACATAAATCCCGCGGACGAAGAATCATTAATGCAAGCAATTCTATATACCAAATTAAAAGGCAAAGCTATGCAAGAATTCGAGACGCGAGACATACAAACGTTCGAAGAACTGAAGCGACAACTTGAAACTTGCTACCAGACAAAGCAGAGCACGACACACTTACAAATAGAATTTAATTCATTAAAGCAGAAATCAAATGAAACCGCTCACGCTTTCGGGCAACGCGTCGATATATTAGCCATGAAATTATATGAATCCATGATAGAAGGAGAAGAACGTCCTCCTTCATTTAAAAAGGCGATTCAGGAAACAATTAAAAAGCAAGCATTAATAAATTATCAAATCGGATTGCGAGATGACTTAAAAATTCTCGTGCGTTCGCAAAGATACACCACTCTCCAAGAGGCGATAAACGGCGCGAGCGCGGAAGAAAAGCTGATCGGGCCAACAGTAACCCGAGCATACGGCTTCCCCAACAAAAATAAAAATGACATAAAACACACGCGACCTAACCGCGATACAGTTATCCAATGTTATAAATGCGGAAAATCTGGGCATTACGGACGTGATTGCAGAAGTAGCAAATTTACGTTACCAAAACCAGGAGGAAATCCGCGAGTAAATACTTTAAGTAAATTTTGCAAATATTGCAAAAAGACCGGACACACCCGTGAGGAGTGTTGGAATTTGAACGGACGTTCCAAAATAAATAACAATACTAATAATAACAATTCTAAACCGTCTAATAAAAATAATCGCCAAGAGGACAAGCGCGAGCAAAAGACTTCGTATAGGCAACGGAAAAAGAGCACTGACTCCGCCAGCAATAGCGAAGAGGAGCAGGAGGAAGCAAGAAAGAAGCAACCGCGACCTGCCCTAGAGTATCGCGTATCGCATGTTAAAAATATGCATGCACCATCGAAGGACGAATTGTTACAAGTTACACTTCCCATTCGCGAAGTAAAAGGAGAAAAAATAAACATGTTGTACGATTCCGGATCTACAATTTCCTTAATAAAATTAAAACATTTAAAGGACGAAACATTAATATATGAAAAGAAGATAGCATTGATAGGAATAAGCGGACATAAAATATATACATTAGGCAAAATGTACGCCACGATAAAAATAAACAAACATAAACTTAAACATGCATTTTATGTAATAAAAGACGATACCGCTATAGAACACGAGGGAGTTCTAGGACTAGACTTCCTTAAAAAACAAACAGCTAAATGTGATTACGAAACTAACGAAATAAAAATAAAAGACAGCACATTAAAACTCCATCCTTGCAACAAAATAATTTTAAATCCGCGCAGTGAAACAATAATAAAAGCTGCGACTAATCAAAATCGGATAGGGATAGTCCGAACAGAAGAAACCACACCGGGAGTATATATTAGAAGCTGTAAAGCCAAAGCTCTAGTAAAGCCAAAAAATTTTTCATGTCCTGTAAGCGTAATAAATACGACCGATGAAACCATCGAGTTGGCGACTCCCATTGTCACATTAGAGGACATGGAAGATAAAATTAGCACAACCGAAATAAATACAATAAAATCAAGGACGAAGAATAAAATCAACACTCCGCGAGCCCAGGGCATTTGACAATTATTGCGAACTCAACACTTAAATAAGGAAGAGGAGCAGACACTCTTAAAACTCTGCGAAGATTACAGTGACATATTCCACTTAGAGGGAGAACCACTGACATGCACTGCGACGGTAGAGCATGAAATAAACACACGTGCCGACACCGCACCTGTGAACATGAGACCATATCGCTTGCCAGAGAAACATAAAAGGGAAGTCAACCGACAAATAAATGAAATGCTAAAAGATGAAATCATACGGACTAGCACAAGTCAATGGAATGCACCATTGCTAGTGGTACCGAAAAAAACAGAAGCATCAGGAAAACCAAAGCTCCGAGTAGTAATAGATTTTCGGAAGCTCAACGAGTTAACAGTACGAGATTCATTTCCTCTGCCTAACATAACTGATATTCTAGACCAGCTAGGAAATGCAAAATATTTTACTACATTAGATTTAGCGTCAGGATATCATCAGATCCCAATGGCTGAACGGGATAAAAATAAAACAGCTTTTTCAACTCCCTACGGTCATTACGAGTTTAATCGAATGCCGTTCGGACTAAAAAATGCGCCAGCAACATTTCAAAGATTAATGAACTCCGTCTTAACAGGAATACAAGGACTCAGATGCCTGGTATATCTCGACGATATTGTAATATACGGATCAAGTTTACAAGAACATAATGAACGACTTAAGGAAGTGTTACAAAAATTACGAAAATCTAATCTAAAGTTGCAACCCGATAAATGCGAATTTTTGCGCAAAGAAGTAATTTATCTGGGACATATAATTTCAGAAAATGGAATATCACCCGATCCGTCAAAATTAACCGCAATAAAAGAATTTCCGATCCCAAAAAAGGTCAAGGATGTTCAATCTTTTATAGGGCTAGCAGGATACTATAGAAAATTTATAGATAATTTCTCGCGAATCGCTAAGCCGCTCACAAAGTTAACCAAGAAAACAGAAAAATTCGAATGGACAACGGAGCAGCAAGCGGCATTCGAAGGACTAAAGGAAAAATTGATGACTGCACCAGTGCTAAAATATCCCGACTTCACACAAGAATTTATTGTGACCACTGATGCCTCCGACTATGCAATCGGAGCAGTGTTATCACAGAGAAAGGTAGGCAACGACCGACCAATTGCTTACGCCAGCAGAGTACTGACAAAGGCAGAGCAAAACTATAATACAACCGAAAAGGAATTATTAGCTATCGTTTGGGCAGTAAAACATTTCAGACCGTATGTCTACGGAACAAAATTCAAAATAATAACTGACCATAAACCGTTAATATGGCTATTTAATGTAAATGACCCCGGATCGAGATTAATCCGATGGAGATTAAAACTCGAAGAGTATGATTATGAAATTATACATAAAGCCGGGCGAGCAAACGCGAATGCCGACGCCTTAAGCCGCAACGTGATACCGGAACCATCCACAGAAAAGGATGACCAAGACATTTTATTAATAGAAACAGAAGAAGGAGAAGAAGAAACCGACACAGATAACAAAGATATATTCGGAAGCAGAGAAAAAACAAATTCTAGCCGAATATCATGATGCACCTATAGGGGGGCATCAAGGAATCGAGCGAACAATAAAAAGAATTCGACTTCAACATAATTGGAAAGGTCTAACGAAAGATGTCGAACAATATATAGCAAAATGTGAATCTTGCCAGAAAAACAAATTATCACGGAAAAATAAAGTGCCGTTAATAATTACGGATACGCCTAATAACCCGTTCGAAAAATGCGCATTAGATATAGTCGGACCGCTAACAATTACGACTAACGGAAATAAATATTTATTAACCTTTCAAGATAATTTAATTAAATTTAGTAAAGCAATACCGATTCCGAATCAAGAAGCGAATACAATTAGTAAAGAATTTGTTACAAAAATAATACTTGAATACGGAATACCGGAAAAAATTCTAACAGATCAAGAAACTAATTTTATGAGCGAGATATTTAAAAATACTTGCAAATTATTAAAAATAAATAAAATTCAAACAACCGCGTATCATCCGGAAAGCAACGGCGCGTTAGAACGATCGCATCGCACATTAGCCGAATATTTGCGACACTATATAAACAAAGATCAAACGGACTGGGACGAATGGATACCGTTCGCGATGTTCACTTATAATACAACACCGCATACTGCTACAGGATATACACCCTTCGAATTGATGTACGGACGTCAAGCCGAAATTCCGACCGCATTGACAAAACCGCCTAAACCGACGTATAATTACGACGATTACGCGCAAGAGTTAAGAGAAAGATTGAGAGCAACTAATCAACTCGCGAAGGAACATGTCAAAGAGGAAAAAGAAAAAGCTAAAAAGAACTATGACAAAAATACAAAGGAAGCTCATTTTAAAATAGGAGATAAAGTACTGATGTATGACGAAACGCTACGACGAGGACGATCGAAAAAGCTCGAATCATTATGGACAGGACCATACACGATTATAGAAAAAAATTCAGACGTAAACTATACAATACAAAGAAGAAGAAAAGCAGTACGCATACATATAAACAAATTAAAGCTATTTATAGAAAATTAAAAATAGACTCACCGAAGGGGAGGCTGCAAGGGGTGCTCCGGACCTGGTCCAAGTTTGAAATACCAACGGATCTTGTCACCCCGCCGCTTGGACTCGATTTCATCGAACCGGATGGCATCAAGGCGTCGGGCTAATTTTAAATATGCCCACAGCCCTGTCAGCTCCTCAGGGGACGTAGGCATCACCCGCTGCACTACGCGTTCCCCCGTAATCACATTCACGTGCACAGTTAATCCGTACGGCTCGTTCGAGCCGTAAACGCGCGAAAACGCCCTAAAAAGTGGGTTTGAGGGCAAATCATCTCCACGAATATATATAGGTGCCCGTTCGCGCGGCCGTGAAGACACCACAACGTACTCATGATGCACAAATGCATTCACGCGAGACATTATACAAAAAAAAAAAAAATATATATATATATATATATATATACAGGGTAGATGTAAGAAACGATTGTAATCAACATTGTAAAACGGGAAAAAAACATTATATTATATTTAAGATTGAAAAATTATAGAAAAACCTCGTTTCAACCTCCGTTTTTCTTTTTTAACGGGGGAGGGATGTTATAGTCTCACAGACTATAACCCGTACATAATTAAAATATTAAACGTTAGCAAATTATTATTGCTAAAGAAATATTATTGCTAAATGCGATATCGAGCATTCACCTCACGAAGTCACTGTCTCAGCGAACCACCAGCGAATTTGCCAATAAACGCGGAAGTGCAACGAAGGATTTCGACACCAAATCATCTTCGCTTGCACTTCAATTTGACCGCACCATGACCCCGTGTGGCCATGTTACTAAGTGGTCCCCCTCTCAAAAAACCTCCTCAAACAAGGGTTTAAATACGGACCACCGGAGGAACACAAGCGAGTCGACAGTCGAAAAACAAGTGTAAGCCGTGTTAAGTGCGAACCGATAATTTTAACGAATACTACCGAAGACGAAGGACAAGGCGGAAAGACAACTAAATCAGCGCAGAAATAAGAAAGGCTCCTGTACAAATTAATGTATCATATATTCTGGAGATTACAAGGTATTTTATAAAAAACAAAGTATTTTAATTCACGGAAACAGCCGACATCCCGGCTCCTGATCCTCGGCGGCCTGAGATATTTTATATCTCCCGACTGCACCCCACATCCCGTGACCCTCGCGGCACAACAATATATTAAATGATGCATAGCATAAAATAAAATAAAAATAATGCAAAAGACGCATTCAATGACTGCTTTATCACGTTTAATTCGTTCTCACGCAAAAGATTTTATCCTACATTTTTATTATTCACTAAGTGTCGAAGAAAAAATGTAATGATGATCTTAATATAATAAAAGAACGCTTCCTATACATCATATTGACAGCGTCTTTAATCGAATGTAATAAAATTTTACTGTCAATTGACCCCATTTTATTATTATTTCATCAATATTTAAGTAAAATCTCAGTTTTTAGTTAAATTTAGTACATTTTATGATACCTAACATAAAAATGTTTTCTTATTATTTTTTAATAGTATAATTTAATCTTTTCTTATATTTCACAGTATATCGTTATATTTCATAAGAAAAATTATTATTTTTTTTGAAATACATTCAGTAATTTTTCAATAACTTTTATTTCACTTTTCATCGATTTCATATAGTACTTTTAGCAAATTATTTCCATCAAGGAAGTGTTAAAAAAATAGTAAGAAATGATGAGGAGAAGAGAGAAGGAAGAAAAGCGCGTTAGAAACGGCAGAAAGTATATAAGGAAATACGAGAGCGGGAAGGGTGGAACGAAAAGAATGGGGAAAAGAAAAATTTGACTAATTTCTTCTTATATTTTTATATAATAAACTTCTTAATATGAGCCCGAAGAGATGTTCCTTGTTTTAATGCGGGATCTACAATGCGACTCTGAAACTTGCATTGTAGACCTCGCATAATATGAGTAGCGGCTAGAGGCGTTTGTCATTAGTCAGTCCGTGAAACAAAAATCTATCGCACAATGCTATTGTTTATCGCATATCTCTCGCGAAGCTTGGTGCAGCAGAATGGAAGCACAGCATACGATAAGCGCAGTAAATCGTGGCCGAATTGTTGGTATGTGGGAATGTGGTGCAAATCTCGATGAGATTTGTCAACGCATCCCATGTTGCGTCAAAACGGCAAAAAAATGGATTAAGCGATGGCGCGAAAGTGGCGAAGAAGGATTGTGCGATGGACGTCGACATAATCATCGACCACGATTAACAACTGTGGAGCAAAATCACGATATTGTTAGGCAAGTAGATACTAATCCGTTTCTTCCGGTGTTTGATGCCATCAATGCACTGCAATTGCCTATTTCAAAAATGACAGCAATTCGACGCTTGCATGAAGCACACATTCACTGTCATCGTCCTGCGCGAAAGATTGCTCTTTCGCAAAGACATCGTGAAGATCGTGTTGCTTTTGCATTGCAAGAATTGATGACATCTCCAGAAGAGTGGGATGTTACTATTTGGACTGACGAAAAAGTATTTTGCTCGGCAGTTGATAATCGTATGCATGTATGGAGACCTGACAATCACAGACGACTCGAAATATGTCATTCCTCACGAGCGAAGTGGGCGTATTACTTGTGCAATGTGGGGTTGGATAAGTGCACATTGTCCAGGTGAACTAGTCGAAGTGTCGCCGCACATGAATGCTGATGAATATATAAATATTTTGGAGAACGTTCTGCTTCCGAGCGTACGAAATATTTATACAGAAGCAGAAGTGCCGAGATTTCGACTGGTTCAAGACATTTCCGCTGTGCATACTGCTCGCATTGTAAAAGAATGGTTCGCACATCATCCGGAGATTGTTGTTCTTGATTGGCCAGCGAAATCTCCCGATCTTAATTTGATCGAAAATGTGTGGGCGCTAATGGTGCGCAAGTGGATTCCTGGTCATGAAAGAACAAAAGAAGCTCTGTTTGCGCACGCGAAGAATGTATGGGAAGCACTTCGATTCAAGGATGACTTTTTCGCCAACCTTCGTGATTCCATACCTCGACGGCTGCAGCAAGTCATAGAGAGAAACGGATACTGGACAGATTATTAATTCGTTCCAATATTATACATAAAACGGTTCTTTTCAGAACCACAACAGCATTAAAACAAGGAACATCTCTTCGGGCTCACATATTAAGAAGTTTATTATATAAAAATATAAGAAGAAATTAGTCAAATTTTTCTTTTCCCCATTCTTTTCGTTCCACCCTTCCCGCTCTCGTATTTCCTTATATACTTTCTGCCGTTTCTAACGCGCTTTTCTTCCTTCTCTCTCCTCCTCATCATTTCTTACTATTTTTTTAACACTTCCTTGATGGAAATAATTTGCTAAAAGTACTATATGAAATCGATGAAGTGAAATAAAAGTTATTGAAAAATTATTGAATGTATTTCAAAAAAAATAATAATTTTTCTTATGAAATATAACGATATACTGTGAAATATAAGAAAAGATTAAATTATACTATTAAAAAATAATAAGAAAACATTTTTATGTTAGGTATCATAAAATGTACTAAATTTAACTAAAAACTGAGATTTTACTTAAATATTGATGAAATAATAATAAAATGGGGTCAATTGACAGTAAAATTTTATTACATTCGATTAAAGACGCTGTCAATATGATGTATAGGAAGCGTTCTTTTATTATATTAAGATCATCATTACATTTTTTCTTCGACACTTAGTGAATAATAAAAATGTAGGATAAAATCTTTTGCGTGAGAACGAATTAAACGTGATAAAGCAGTCATTGAATGCGTCTTTTGCATTATTTTTATTTTATTTTATGCTATGCATCATTTAATATATGCATTATATTCAAAATATAAACATAATCGCGTGTGCGAATAATATATGATTTAATGACCGCCCATTTTTACGCGTCGTTTGTAGCCAGCAATTATACAAGAATTAAGATATGCTCGGTCTCTGGATTCGAGCCCCGTGAAAAGGTTCGCGTAAGAGACCTAGAGATGGCGCGCTCATCTACACCGTTCTACACCGAAAAAGGAACGAATTATTGAGACGCAGTGTACAATCAGATAAATCAATATTACGATTATACGTTAGCGGAGAAGGTGGTACTGGAAAAAGTTTCTTAATTAAGACTATTAAATGTTGGATAAAACCAAATCTTAATAAAGATACTGCTGTAGCAGCACCTACTGGAATAGCAGCATTTAATATAGATGGTTTGACAATTCATAGGTTGCTTCAATTACCCGTTCAACATGGTCAGACTCCTAAATATAAACAACTATCTGATCATGTATTGAAAGTTTTACGAGCGGATCTTAAAGATGTTATTCTTCTTGTAATTGATGAAGTATCAATGATATCTAATTTAATGTTAATGTATATACATCTTCGATTGTCCGAAATATTTGACACTAATGATTGCGATGATGGTTGGTTTGGCCGAAAGCACATTCTATTATTTGGAGACTTACTTCAACTGCCTCCAGTACTCGAAGATCCTATTTTCATGCACTTATCAGATGAAAATATTGCTAAATATCTTGGCTCTTTAAATGCTGTTAATTTGTGGACTACATTATTCGATTACGATGAATTAACAATTAATATGCGTCAGCAGGGAGATGGCTCTTATCGTGAATTACTGTCGAGAATTCGTTTCGGTTTAGTCACAAAATCTGATTGTAATATTCTTGAAAATGAAAAAGTATCTTTTAAAGGTAATTCTTTTGAATCTAAATTAAACGAATTATGTGATTTTATTAACACTCTGCCATCAGATACCGTTTGTTTATTGCCCACTTGACATATGTGTGATGTTCTAAATAATGCAATGTTAAGTCGTATTGCTTCTGAAAAAATATTTTTAATCGCTGAAGATACAATTGAATGTATTCCATATATAAAAAAAAGTATTAAAAGTATTATCAAATAATGATGATGATAATTCTAGAACAGCTGGGCTTTCCAAACAAATTATGATTAAAATTGGAGCTAAAGTTATGATACGGCGTAATATTGATGCTAGTTTGGGTCTCGTAAATGGTACAATTACTGAAGTGATTTCAATTGTACAAGATCCATGTACTAATAACGTAGAAAAGATTAAACTTCTTTTACCATCAGGTGCAGAATATTCAATTGAAAGAGTAAACGTTAAATTTGAGGTGATGGATAGAGCATATGTTACCAGAAAACAGTTTTCATTATCTCTGAGTTATGGTATAACTATTCATAAAAGCCAAGGATTAAGTTTGAAATGTGCTATTATGGATATTGGTAATTCTATATTTAATTGTGGTCAAGTTTACGTTGCGTTGTCACGAGTAACATCTTTAGATGGTTTACATTTAATTAACTTTGATCCTTCGTCAATAATGGCTAGTGAAGAAGCTATTGTCAAATATAACCAACTAAGACGTATACATAAACCAACAACAGAAATAATAATACCTCCAAAAGGACGTTATCCGAAAGTAAAAGATGTTCTATGGGCGTTACCAAAAATAATTACTTCCATTCAACAGTCGGATGAAAAAATAGAGCGAAGTACTGCTTGGATTATACGTGGTTTCGAAAATACAGATAAAGTTTCATGCTATGCAAATGCAGTATTGCAATGTTTATTAAATTTTAATGTTATTAGACAGCAATTGTTTCATTGCGAAAAATCAGATGTTTTACGTACATTAGTATGTCGATATGAAAATGGTGTGCGTAATCTAAATACAAATTCAATACGACAATATTTAGGAGAATATTTTTCAAATCCAGTAAAACAAAATGCATCTGATTTTCTTATGGCTCTTTGCGAAAAATATGATTGCATAAAAAATCTCATGAGAAATCAAATAGTTTCTACAAGACGGTGTAAAACCTGTGATAATACAAAAACTATTGTTGATAATAATATTATTATTTCTATTCCTATTAATAATTTGAAGAAAAAAAAATATGATCTTAATGATTTGTTAAATGTTACTTTTTCACATTGGTTTCAATTGCATAACGAATCGTGTGAATATTGTGCTGAAAAAAAATAATATGTTATTAAAAAGAGAAATAATATTGGCAAAAGAGATCATCGTGATTCATTTAATATCTTCCATCACAAAATGATAAATCAATGAAAGCGACACATGATTTTAATTTATGTGCTATTCCAACGACAAAGATATTAATAGATGGACACACGTACAAAGTGACAAATGCCATATTTTTTCAAAATCCTGATATTGATGAAGGCCATTATATAAGTATGTGCAGAGAAGGAACATCTAATATTTGGATCGAAGCTAATGATGCTCAAGTTAAGAAAAAACAGTGGCCTAGAGGTGGTAAAAATGTTTGTTTATTTTTTCTACGAAGAATGTCTAATAAGTAATATATAAATATATCCAATATTATATTACACTTATTATCTTTATCTATATTATATCATTATACTACAGATATTTAAATTAATAATTTAAATATCTGTAGTAGGCAAGAAAGACCGTCACATTTTGAAAAAGTATAACGGGGGGTTTATTTAAAAATTTATAATAAATACGTACAATAAAAAAATAATATCCCAAAAAAATTTATAAAATATGTAATGTTTAATACATAAAAAGTGATATTCTTAAAAAATACCTTTTAAAGAAAAGTTAAACTTAAATATCTGTACAAAACGATCATATAATATTTAAATATCTATAGTAAGCAAGCGAGACCGTCACACATTTTGATATAGTATGACGGGGGTGGTGGTGGGTTTATTTAAAAATGTTTAAAAAATATTATGAAATATAATAATTATCAAAAATTAAATTTAAAATACATAATTTTTTATACAAAAAGAAGTGATATCCCTAAAAAAATACCTTTTAAAAAAAGGTAAAGAAAAAGCGTCGAGTTCATCTAAAAACCATCTCACAAAAAATAGCTATCACAAAAATTAGCTACTTTTATGTAAAATAATAAAAAATTAACTGAAAAATTTTCGCAAAAAATAGTTATCTAAAAATTGTTTCACAAAAAATAGCTATCACAAAAAATAGCTATCTTTATGTAAAAATTTAACTGTAAAAAAATTGTTTCACAGAAATAGTTATTTTTATGTAAAAAATATTTACAAAAAGTATTGATATAAAAAATTGCGTCAAGTTGGGGTGCAATTTCACTTTAACTTTGTTAGGTTATAAAATTTTATACATATGTGCTTTTATATAATCCGCTGCTGACAAATAGGTAGAAGTTCCGTTTAAAATCTATTACATTTTTGTCATAAAGAAGAACATTTTTGTTAGAGTTGAATCAATTTTTTAAAATAAAAGATTACGCCAAATGATTTTTAAATTTTCTAGAAAATTAAAATAAGATTAAAAACTTAGTTAAAAATTAAAAATTAAAAAAATGAAAGATTACGTCAATAATTTTTAAATCTACAAAAATAAAATAAAAAAACAAATTTTTTTAAAAATTAAAAATTAAAAGTAAATTTAAAAAATTTTAAATAAAAAAACGGCGCGCTACCAATTTGATTGACAATAATAATAAATGAGCAATTACATACTAGCATTATTTCAATAATTACTAGGCAGCGCCATTTTTTTATTTAAAATTTTTTTAATTTATATTCTTTTTAATTTTTAATTTTTAAAAAAATTTGCTTTTTTTTATTTTTGTAGATTTAAAAATTATTGACGTAATCTTTCATTTTTTTAATTTTTAATTTTTAAATAAGTAATCTTATTTTAATTTTCTAGAAAATTTAAAAATCATTTGGCGTAATCTTTTATTTTAAAAAATTGATTCAACTCTAACAAAAATGTTCTTCTTTATGACAAAAATGTAATAGATTTTAAACGGAACTTCTACCTATTTGTCAGCAACGGATTATATAAAAGCACATATGTATAAAATTTTATAACACACAAAGTTAAAGTGAAATTATATCAATACTTTTTATAAATAAATCAATACTTTTTGTAAATATTTTTTACATAAAAATAACTATTTCTGTGAAACAATTTTTTTACAGTTAAAGTTTTACATAAAGATAGCTTTTTTTGTGATAGCTATTTTTTGTGAATAATACCTACATCTCGATCCTGTTGAATCGATAGAGTTCGCTCAAACAAATTTGCTTCTAATGTTAGAATACTATGGCATCGACTCAAGGCGTCGACGTGACTCATACGTGTACCGGGTCGATGTACAATTTCATATGTATACTGTTCTAAAAATAACGCCCAACGATATATACGTGGATTAACCGTCTGCTTGCTTAGAGTGAGACGGAAACTATCGCAATCTGTCACTATTTTAAACGGGATGCCGGCGAGATAGATATGAAATCGTTTAATCGCATAAATCACAGCGAGACACTCCAACTCAAAACTGTGATACTTAGATTCTACAGCTGTCGTTCGTTTACTAAAATAAAACACGGGTCGAAAAACACCGTCTTTTTGTCGTTGTAAAAGTATTGCACCAAAACCGTTCGCGCTTGCATCACAATGCAGCTCTGTCTCGAGAGTTGGGGAATAAATCGACAACGTCGGCTGAGAATATAACAATTGTTTTAACTTTTCGAAAGCTTCAATTTCTTCTGATCCAAATTTAAATACGGCCTTCTTTTTAACTAAGTCATACAACGGCTTAGCTATCACTGAAAATTTTGGAATAAACCGACGGAAGTAACTAGCTAGACAAACGAATCGATGTATTTCTTTTATATTTCGCGGGGTAGGGTAATTTGACACTGCTTCAATGTGTTGCTCACTGGGGCGAATGCCATTTTCGTTAACTAAATATCCGAGATATATAATCTCCGTTCGTAAAAAGAAACACTTATCCAACCTAAATTGCAATCGATATCGTCGCAATCGAATCGCTACTTCGAATACATCTCTCAAAATGCTTAGGTGTTCATCAATGCTCTCAGTCGCAACCAGAATGTCATCAAGATATAATAAAACCTTATTTTCCCGAATGAGTTTCTCGAAAGCTTCATTAATAAATCTTTGGAACACGCGTGGAGCATTGGTCAATCCGAATGGCATCCGGAGAAACTCGAACTGTCCGATAGGCGTTACAAATGACGTATATTTTATCGAACACTCGGACATTTTTACATGGTAGAACCCGTTTTTTAAATCGAAACTACTAAAATATTTTTTCTCCTTTAACCGATCGATATGATCGTCTATCAGCGGTGTCGGGAAATTGTCTTTTACTGTAATTTTATTTAGTTCACGGAAATCGACACACAGTCGCGATTCACCATTTTTCTTTCGCACGAGAACGATTGGACTGGCATAGGGCGAATTACTCGGCCTAATCGTACCGGTCTTTAATAAATCGTCTAAAATTACTTGTAGCTTTTCCTTATCAGCATACGTTAACCGTCTAGATCGGAAGGTAATCGGTTGATCATTTTTCAATAGAATTTTCATCTCGGTTTCCGGCTCGCTTGTATCAGAGTTCCACTTATCAATGTACTTTTCGTTATATAATTTTCTGACATTTTCCGCCACGCACGCTTCGATATCGGGGTTAATATTTAACTCTTCTCCAATTTTTACAGGATTTTCGAGATACTCTATTCGCATAATTTGAGTATCAGTACCATTTTCGCTCACTGAATCACATCTCTTAATTATCTTTATATTGTCGCTTAATTCGACTTTTATTAGCGGATTACGACAAAAATCTCGACCAAGTAATACTTCACACGACATTGTTTCGCTCGGTACTACAAGAAAACGCAACTTAACATTGATTTTTTCAACGTCGACTAATCTCGAGAAAGTGCCTAACACGCGGACGGGAGATTTATTTACTCCGCAGAAACAGTCACCGTTGAGCGGTACCGGTTCGCGCGAATTTGTCGGAACTTATTCGCTCTTTATAAGGCTCACTGGGGATTCCGGATCGACTATCGCATCTATTGCATATTCGCGATTTCCGTTTTCCTCACTTAATACTGAAAACTTTAACAATACGCAATACGGATCGCTAACGGATATCGGTTCGATTAAATTTACAGCGCTTGTCAATTCAGATTTTGATTCTTTCTCGGGGCAATCTTTTTTTAGGTGACTAGTTGACCCGCATCGATGACACGTTCCCTTTTCTTTCTTCGGATGCGAACACGCAGAGGCCAGGTGTCCGACTTCTTGACAGTTATAACATTTAACCGCCTTTCGACGTGAGGACAGCTTTCCACTCGACGCTGGACTACCTTTAGACACCGAATTCTCCTTCGTCGCTGACTTCCCTTCCTTTTGATATTTTCCTTGATCAGTAGGTTTCTTCGATTCCCGATCGAGAAATTTCTTCGGACGTAGCGTTAATTTTTTGAACGATTCCAATAAATCTGATTGAGACTCGAACTGCATAAAACGTGCTTGATCTTGAAGATTGTGGTCCGGTATACCGTCGATGACGTAATCGATAACTTCGTCGTCAGTAATCGGTACTCGGTTGGCTAGGATTGTTTTATCGTGGAAATAACTCGTGAATGATTCGTCTGCTTGCCATGTTCTCTCTTCAAACTTCTTGCGTAACGACAACTTTGATTGGCGGAGGTCGAACATCTTCATGCCCGCCAACAGATCTTCAATGTTGAGGGTAAGGTGGTCCGGCTTGGAGTGGAACCATTCGGATGCACACCCTTTCAGCTTAGAACTTATCAAAATTCTCGTTGCAGCGTCATCCAAAGCGAGTGGGTTCCGTTAGCGCACGGTGCGATAGCGCACCAACCCGATAGCCCACGTCCCGATAGCACACAAAGTAAATCGCGCACAATCCCGATAGCGCACCAACCCGATAGCACACCAACCCGATAGCGCACGAAAGCACTATCCCCTCACACACGCACTCTCACACACACACACACACACGGGGGGGTGCAAGGGGGGCCTTCGGCCCCCCCTCCCGCACCCACCCCGTCCCCCTCGCTTCGCGTGAAAAGTTGCAAAGTGAATCCGTGTGCTATCGGGTTGGTGCGCTATCGGGATTGTGCGCGATTTACTTTGTGTGCTATCGGGACGTGTGCTATCGGGTTGGTGCGTTATCGGGAATTATGTCAATTTTTCGTGTGCTATCGGGTTGGTGCGCTATCGCACCGTGCGCTAACGGGACCCTCCCATCCAAAGCATACGTCGTTCGTAGCAATTGTATCTGCCGTTCTCATCTCCAAAACGTGCCTTCACCACCATCAAAATCACTCAACAAGTCGCGAATAGCCCTCACATTCTCGCTCGTCGGTGGACTACCACGTCTTTCCCCGCTACTGTTTGCACACGGCGCTCCACGGCTCTCAGCGTTCTCTCGCCTCGTGATCTCCAATTCACGCTGAAGAAGAGCTCGTTCTCGTCTGAGCAGTTCGTTTTCTCGTCGGATTAAATCGTTTTCGATCAAAGGATCTTCAACAGACGCATCGTTATGACGCGCTTGGCACTCATCTTCTTCGTCTGCGGCGGCGTCCCACGATCCATGGCGCTCATCAATTGGACAGTCGATAACACCGTGACGCTGTCGCGATCTTAATCCATCTAGCGTCGTCCATATCTCCGAGTCGCTGTTGGTCAGTCGATTTATCAGTTCAGCCTTGTTACCGATCGTTGATAACTTCTTCTCGCGAAGAATGTCCTTAATCTCGGCGAGCGTATAATCGCTTGGTTGCTTCGCCATTTTTAACGGTACAATGTACTTTGTTTAACTTATACGTTCCGGCACGCGGTAACGTATTATTAAGATGCTTAGACACAGTTAAAATATTCGCGATACGCGGCGCGGAATATTCTCTCCACACAGATATTGCTCGTCGACTCTCCGTACGACGATACGTAGTCGTATCTCTCCGTGAGATATAACAATTAGCACAGCTTATATACAGCCTAATGTTCGCGATACACAGCGCGAATCACACAGTCAAAATATTCGCGACACACAGCACGGAATATTCTGTCTATTTATGCGGTCAACACGAGACACAATTTTCTCGATATCGACAATGGCGGTCGTACTTTCTCGGGGAGGGTCCCGTTAGCGCACGGTGCGATAGCGCACCAACCCGATAGCACACGAAAAATTGACACAATTCCCGATAGCGCACCAAGCCGATAGCACACGTCCCGATAGCACACAAAGTAAATCGCGCACAATCCCGATAGCGCACCAACCCGATAGCGCACGGGTTCACTTTGCAACTTTTCACGCGAAGCGAGGGGGACGGGGTGGGTGCGGGAGGGGGGCCGAAGGCCCCCCTTGCACCCCCCGTGTGTGTGTGTGTGTGTGTGTGTGAGAGAGTGCGTGTGTGAGGGGATAGTGCTTTCGTGCGCTATCGGGTTGGTGTGCTATCGGGTTGGTGCGCTATCGGGATTGTGCGCGATTTATTTTGTGTGCTATCGGGACGTGGGCTATCGGGTTGGTGCGCTATCGGGAATTGTGTCAATTTTTCGTGTGCTATCGGGTTGGTGCGCTATCGCACCGTGCGCTAACGGAACCCGCTCACTTTCTCGAATACCGTATATCGTTCGTGTGTCCTAACTTCGGATCCTCTAACGATCCTGCGTCTGATCTTTTAAAGTCCTTTGCCGATCCCACTTCTGAAGTTGTAGGGAGACTCTCTTAGTCCGGTCGGGCGTAGTTAGTTTCTTCTAAATTCTTCAAAAGATCTTTATTATTGAGGTTAGGTACATGCGTGCGTAGCGAGCACATCTCGACGACTGCCTACTCCCGCGCCTTTTCTTTTCTCGCTATCGTTAGCGACGCAAGATGCAACTCGCTGTTTGCGCGCGTGAATTAAAAAAATAATAATAATACATTGCCTAGAGTATATAGAAAAGCACGTCAAACAGATGACATCCCTTTATAATAACGTCATCCAACAAAAATGTGAGCTCGAAAGACAAGTAATCACCAATGCCTTGTCCTTCGCCACTCTTCAACCAGATGAATTCGCCTATCGACTAATGAAAGAACCAGGATACATGGCCGTTACAACAGGAGAAGCGGTACAAATAATTAAATGTATCCCTGTTGAAGTGATGGTAAGAAAAACGGAAGTGTGCTATACCGAACTTCCCATTTCTGTACGCAACCATTCTTTCTTCCTAACGCCCAAGAATTGTGACGAAGATCGGAAATGAACGAGAATGCAGTTTAGAACTTCCCACCTTGTATCGAATCGAAGATACATGGGTGCAACTTACACCTAACATTCAAGTTAGACAACTGCCATTTCAACAACTAAAACCTATGACTGCTTTGACCTGGAGATACCTCACACCAGGACCTTTGGCCGTAAGCGGAATATATTCTGATACAGACCTGGAGAAATTACGGAATCACATTATGTTCCCAGCCGAGAAGCCAGCGTTACTCAACGCCGTTGCTAGAGGACTAACTGGCCATTCCATGAACACTGAAGGAATCTCAGTATATAATCTGTTAGATGAAAATTCTCTAAATAAAATTGTCGAGAGCACAGCCTCACGAATCTGGAAGGGATTCATAAATTTTGGATCAGCCACTGCAGGACTCTTCGGAATCTTCATGATTATTCGCCTAGTCAAATTAGTTATTGACACAGTCATCCATGGATATGCTCTTCACACTGTATATGGTTGCAGCCTCCATTTACTCGGAGCTTTATGGAGCTCCCTCGCAAATTTGCTGCTTCACTTGGCACGAGAAACTTCTAAGAAATCCTGAGACGATAACCGAGACAATCAGTCACCTGCCCGAGGAACAACCATACCAACCTCCAGAACCGATCCCACTGCACCTCCGGAAGTAATTACTTAACAACCTCCTCCAGTCAAACCTCCAAGGACAATGAAACCCTGCCACGAGGAAATCACGAAAAACGTAAATATGCCTACATCATATACAAATTTAAGAGATCGCTTAAACACTAAACGAAGATATTTAATCTCCCTAGACCAAAATCCTCCGAAAACAATCGGATTTTGTTCTTATTAGGGGGGAGGTGTTACGTTCCGCAACAAAAAATTTTAAATATTGCTTTGTAAAATAGTATAAAGAATTTTTCATCTTATATAATTTTACGTGTAATTATATATAATCACAATATATTCATATTACTATACATACTATATGTAATCAATCAATATTCATATTATTTAGTTGTTTTATATAACCAAAATACTAGCAAATCACCAGTGCTAACTGAATAACTGGTTTTATATACATACTAGCATGCCCCGTTTCGGCTTCGCCCGAGATTAGAGTGTGGCCGATCAATATCATTTCCAAAATTGGGTTGAAATATGAAACTGTGTTCACGTTCTTTAGCCGACAAATCATTTCTGCCGTTGTCCGACTCTTACCGCGAGGAGGTAAACGTGAGTTGGTCTTTTTTTAATTTTGTTTTTGTTTTTTTTGTATTTTTTTTTTAATAAGGGTGGTTATATTTTGAATATATGAAAATTACAATACTTCTGGGAAAATAATATTTTTTGTATCCGTTTGATTGCGGGGCAATAAAATATATTGACTCTCTAAATCACCAGTTCTAGAAACTGCTACATATAATTGTCATTATATAAAGACAAAGCGGTGTCGTAGGCTGAGCAGTATGTTCTATTAGACTCAGTGATAATTTTTTTTAACAAAACTGTCCTATAACCTATTATGTTATGCCCACAATCATTTAAGTTAAAAATGTTAATTAATTAATTAATTAATTAATTAATCGACATAAAAACTATCCTATGTCCTTCTCCGTTATGCCCACAATCATGTAAAAAAGGTTTGGTACCGATTAATAAGGTAGTTTTTTCAGTTAGCGTGGACAAGAAAAACACGCTTTGTCTTTATATAATAGTAAGATATCAATCAAATAAAATCAATATATTTCTCAAATTAGTTGTTATAACTATTGTAAAAAGATTTCACTATATGCAATTTTAACAAAAAGTCATAAAATTCCCACATGACTACCTTAAAGGTCACTCATAAAACCGCATAAATTAATAAACCCTTTAAATTAATTATTTAAAACCTTATTACATACTCTCAATATGCAAGGTTACTGTCCCTTAGGTAAATCACCAGAACTATTTATAAAACTTATCGAGAACTGTAGAACTATTTGGGGTGCAAATGGAACTCCCAATAAATCTTTCGATTTTTGAATATGAGGTGCTAGCTTCGTACCGGCTCACAGCGGCTGTGAAGTTGGAATCTCAACTGAAAGTTCTGATATTTCTGATTGGAGTTCCAGCTTCCTTTTACAGTTCTAGAGTTTCTTATTAAAAATTGGAAGAGTTCCGGCGATTAACATCATTATAATAACATTTAAAAATGGGATGCTAACTCCACACTCGATTTAAAGATCAAAAGGTTCTGAATAGCTCATTTGTTTTATTTTAATGTGTACTAGAGTTCCTGATAAAAAAAGAAAAAATCAATATATTTTTGGTATTACAAAAAATATAAAAATAAAATTTTATATTGATTAGTTCTGATGATTAATTACAATCCCTCTGTACATTTTTAAGAGTTCCTGATAATCTTTATAATTAAATCAAATATAATTAAAAGAATATTCATAAAGGTAATATATACTTGAATCTTGTTAATAGGCAATCTTATGATCCTGCATGTATTCTCTTCATAGTAATATGGTCAGCTTGGCATGAATAGCTGCAGTAATTTCGGATCTTGAAAGCTTAAAAATAATGATCAAATAATATCTGGTCATATAGAAGTACAACCCACCACAAAACGCTAACAACAGTTTAGAAGCTAGTTCATGTAAAGAAATAACTAATATAGAATATTAATAAATACTAAAACATTGAGAAGATTCGTTAAATTAATATTTTATAAACGTCTATACACATATAAAATATAAGACCAAAATTTAAATGAAATGCATTAAATTAATTAAAGCATTAAAATTTATGAATAATAATTTTTATAGAGACCTCTGGTAAAATAATATGAATAAAAGTCTTATACATAACTCTTTACTGCATGCAGAATAAGTTCTTATAAGCGTCCAAGGTTAGCCTTCGCTCGCTCTGTTATCTCCGGTATGCGTCAACGCTTGCATCACCCGACGGATGTGCTATGCCGTGAATAAAAGAATATTCATTAGTAAAAGTTTCAAGGCATAATATAATATAAAGAAATAAAAAGTACATATATATATATATATATATATATATATATATAAAATTAATGTTAAATGCAGTAATTAAACAATTAAATATAAAAATTAACGAACGCACCAAATGAACTTCCGTGCGTTGTATTATAGATGCTTTATGCAGCAGCCTCAAGTCCATTTGAATGAAGCATACTCTCATATGCTTTAGGCCTGCATACTGTCCATTGTGAATTTTTTAATTCACGATGCGAAGATTTAAGTCAATCGCAAGAATAATGTAATTAAAATTACATTTGGAAAAATTTATTTTTATTCTGCTCACAATGAAATGTTCTTTAAAGCATCTGCTTTAAAATTTTTGTTAGTCAATCCGTTCTTTTCAGAGCGACCAATACATTTTCACGTTGGAACATTTCATTGTGAGCAGAATAAAAATAAATTTTTCCAAATGTAATTTTAATTACATTATTCTTGCGATTGACTTAAATCTTCGCATCGTGAATGCAATAATTTCGAAAACGTAACGTACAACACATGCTTTTTAAAATAATAATTATTTATTATAATTAGAAATAGTTATTATTTATAATAAATAATTAATTTTTTAAGTATGTCATTATACGTTTCATATTTTCTACCGCATTCGCAATGCGAAGGTTTTAGCCGATTGTTCGTCTTATCTCGCGTCAATCACGCGCCACGCGCAAGTCGTTTGTTAGATGTCGCGTGTCGCGTTTCTGGCAACATAACTTTTGTGGTCGCGCAGTCTCCGCGGTCCGTCGCTTCGCGTCGAGTCATGTGCTGTTTGCATTCGCGTTTCTTTGAAAGTAATTTTTGGTATCGATAAATCAATAGTAAGTGAATAAACAGTAAACTCGTTATCGTGTAATCTGTATTGTGTCAATCGAGTGTGAGACTAATAATCGAAAAAATTTCGATGTGTGGCGCATCTCTAGCAATCATAACCGTGCAGCAGATAACAACAATACATAGCATGAAGATTCGCTCACTGCTACAAGGTGAGTGAGCAAGTGAGTAAGCAGGTGAGTGAGTGAGTGAGTGACCGAGAGAGTGTGAGTGAGAGACTGAATGAGAGAGTGTATGAGTGTTGCGTAAAAGAGAGAAAGAGAGCGAGAAAAAAAGTGCGTGCGTGTGTATGAATGTCTGTCCCTCCTACCCTCCCTCTCTCTCTCTCTCTCTTTCTCTCTCATACGCACACACTCCGCCATACACACATCGCATGTAGCAATCAGCTGATTGCAACGTCGGACGGCCGGCGATCCGGAACAACTTTTCATTATTAAAATAACGTTATTTTAAGGAACACGTATTTCTGACGTAATTCTAAGACATTTTCTTCTTTACCAAAATTTTATTTAAAGCATAATTTTATGTTATAAGATAAAATAGTTAGCGACTCATGCGGTGGTAATCACCCGTCGGGCGGTCAGCTGCGCCCGCGCTCGCGGCACGCCGCGCCGCTCCTGCCTGCCTTCTGTACTCGACGCGTGATTTACTAACTATTTTTGCTTATAATTCAAAAACTACGCTTCAAATCAAATTTTGGTAAAGGAAAAATTGTCTTAGAATGGTGTCAGGAATACGTCATTTATAGGCATATCGTTTTACAGGGTGATTCTAAATAACGTTATGCTTTTGCAAAAACAAAATCTTGACCGAATTCTAAGACGATTTTTCCTTTAGCAAAATTTCGTTTGAAGCTTAGTTTTTGAATTATTAAAAGAAGTAGTTAACGTATGACGGGTCGAATACAAGAGACAGGCAAGGGTGGCGCGATTCACCGTCAGACGCTGGTGCTTACGCGGGGCGCCTGCTGCGATCAGCTGGTCGCTATACACATACAGACACATGCGAACACATACATTCTTTCTCTGTCTGTCTGTCTGTCTCTCGCTCTCTCTCTGTATCTCTCTCCCCCCTCTCTCTCTCTCTCATTCGCTCACTCGCCTGTTTTTTTTTTTTTTTTTTTTTACGAGAGAGGGGAAAATGCATTTTATGCATACCCACCGGTCGATCCAGTGAGTTATGTGGGACTCGAGTACCAAGTCGAATTACCAACTCGGTACTCCCTACCCACTAAAAACCCCTCTCTTTTCACGAATTTCCTTTGACACACTGTCCCTCTGACTTCCCGAGATCTGTTTTCACATAACGTCAGAAAAGTTATTATTACCTTGTTCGATGACTTTTGATGTATTGCTGTAATTGCTTGAAGGAGAAATGAATTTTCCGATAGATCGTACGTTCTCAAATTGAACGTAGATATCACGTTGCAAGAGACAAGAAATCCACACTAAATTATTAACTGAAAGTTTTTCTTCTTTCATGAACTGTATTCTTTTATAAACTTTAACGTAATCACATTTATTTACTCACTCGATGAGACGAGAAATTTACTAATGACTCTATCACTAATCATTATTAATCACTGTCGAATAATAACTGTTGGCGATTAAAAATCACTCGATGAAAGAAACACGCGCGGACACGTTACTACACGACGCGACGACGCGACAATGCGACGATAATTACTCGGCGACTGCAAGCAGTTTTTTGTCATGGTAGGTTGCGGTAGGTTAAGATATTACTGGCGCTATCGAACGCGATCATGTGTTCGATTGAAGAATGCGGTAAACATGATAACATTTAACATATTAATATTATTATTATCATGAATGTGTGATATCCATACATCGTATGATATCTATTTAAAAATTAATTAGATTAAATAAGTGTTTTTAAAATATTTATTACTTTTACTATTATCTTAAATAAATATTTAATATTAATATTTTATATGATAATAGTAAAAGTAATAAATATTTTAAAAACACTTATTTAATCTAATTAATTTTTAAATAGATATTATACGATGTATGGATATCACACACATTCATGATAATAATAATATTAATATGTTAAATGTTTATTATATGTTTACCGCATTCTTCAATCGAACACATGATCGCGTTCGATAGCGCCAGTAATACCTTAACCTACCGCAACCTACCATGACAAAAAACTGCTTGCAGTCGCCGAGTAATTATCGTCGCATTGTCGCGTCGTCGCGTCGTGTAGTAACGTGTCCGCGCGTGTTTCTTTCATCGAGTGATTTTTAATCGCCAACAGTTATTATTCGACAGTGATTAATAATGATTAGTGATAGAGTCATTAGTAAATTTCTCGTCTCATCGAGTGAGTAAATAAATGTGATTACGTTAAAGTTTATAAAAGAATACAGTTCATGAAAGAAGAAAAACTTTCAGTTAATAATTTAGTGTGGATTTCTTGTCTTTTGCAACGTGATATCTACGTTCAATTTGAGAACGTACGATCTATCGGAAAATTCATTTCTCCTTCAAGCAATTACAGCAATACATCAAAAGTCATCGAACAAGGTAATAATAACTTTTCTGACGTTATGTGAAAACAGATCTCGGGAAGTCAGAGGGACAGTGTGTCAAAGGAAATTCGTGAAAAGAGAGGGGTTTTTAGTGGGTAGGGAGTACCGAGTTGGTAATTCGACTTGGTACTGGAGTCCCACATAACTCACTGGATCGACCGGTGGGTATGCATAAAATGCATTTTCCCCTCTCTCGTAAAAAAAAAAAAAAAAAAAAAAAAAATACAGGTGAGTGAGCGAATGAGAGAGAGAGAGAGAGAGAGAGAGAGAGAGAGAGAGAGAGAGAGAAGACAGACAGACAGACAGACAGACAGACAGACAGAGAGAGAATGTATGTGTTCCCATGTGTGTCTGTATGTGTATAGCGACCAGCTGATCGCAGCAGGCGCCCCGCGTAAGCACCAGCGTCTGACGGTGAATCGCGCCACCCTTGCCTGCCTCTTGTATTCGACCCGTCATACGTTAACTACTTCCTTTAATAATTCAAAAACTAAGCTTCAAACGAAATTTTGCCAAAGGAAAAATCGTCTTAGAATTCGGTCAAAATTATGTTTTTGCAAAAGCATAAGTTATTTAGAATCACCCTGTATATGTACTGCAACAACCTAAATAAAGTAGAGAAAATTTTAATAAATTAATTACTAGCAAATCAAAGTATAAAAGTGTAATAATTAATGTCAAAATCAAAATGACAAGTGTACGTACCGGGACATTAATAAGAATAAAATAGTAACGTGATTTTATACGTGTGAATTAATAAGTCAGTCTAAGCACTCAAGGTTAAGCCAGCGCGCTGCGTTATCTTATGGAACGCGCAACAATCTTATCTCCCCTAATACATGCGACGCTCATATGTTAGCCTTCAGACCAAAGAGAGACTAATATAATATTCTTATAAGACTAAGGCATGAAATAAATTCAGACAGACTTTTTGCTTTAACCATTAGTATATATGGTTATTAATAAAACCCACTCTGCGCCACACTGTTAAAATTATAAGTCACAAATCTCAAAGAATATCTATATGTACATTATAAGTACGAACATATATATATATACATATTAAAATTAAAAGTAAAACCCAAAACTATAAAATCCAAAATGAAATGCTAATTGCAAAATTAAGAATGACTAGCAATAGATAAAAATTCAATAATAAAAACGAGTCTAAATTATAAAAAATTTAATAATGCTAAGAAGCATATGATTTTATGCACGTCTTCTTATAAGCGCTCAAGGCTAAATGCGACGCGCTATTTTCCTTGTCATTTCCGAGAAGCGCCCGAGCAGTTGCATCTCTCAGAAGCGCTCGAGCATAACAATCCTCAAGGCTAAAGAATATTCCGCTTGAATATTATTCCATATGAATATTATAAAGAGCATTTCTTATTGCAAGCGTAATAATTATAAGATTATAAATTGTTAAAAGGATATATACATATGCCAAATAAGCATGAATATTTAAGAAGTCAACCTCTTATTTCTTCAGAAGGAAATTATTAATACATATCAACTGTTAACTAATTATTAAATAAATTTAACATGGTTAAGAGGATGCCGGAGTCGCAGCCGAACTCCGACGGGTAGGCGCCCTCAT
Source organism: Camponotus pennsylvanicus (assembly GCA_023638675.1). Lineage (NCBI taxonomy): Eukaryota > Metazoa > Arthropoda > Insecta > Hymenoptera > Formicidae > Camponotus > Camponotus pennsylvanicus. The sequence continues at coordinate 253,580 of JALHBL010001416.1, forward strand.
TTTAACATAACTAAAAGTGTCGGTACATTACCAACACTTATAGTTATGTTACAGACAGTATTATCTAGAGTAGAAAGACATACATATTTTAAAAAGAGCAATGTGAAATACAAGCTTTTTTTGTATTGTTTAATTGTATTTATATTGAAACAAAAAATATGTTGCATTTCTACTGCTCTATCGTCTCGCACAAGCAACGATTTTAGAGTATAGATCTGTCTTTATTGCATACATATTTAAATACAATTCTATCATTGCTCTCATTAGCTATGTCTCTTTATATATATAATAAAAATATATTTTAAAAATATTTATAAATATTACTTATAAATTTTATGAATATACGACATTACATCAAACAATTTGCATAATACATTTTATATTGTTAGTTTTTGATTATATCGATTTAACAAACGTCGTACATAAATTGTAATTTGTAGAGTTATATGCAAATATCCTTTTTATTGTATGTATACAGAATGTCGCAGAGTACTATATATAAGCGCTTGTGAGGAGCGCAGTAAATTGAACAAAAAGTTTCATAGCATTTTACAATATTCGTAATAATAATAGAAATTTAAATAAAATCGGAAATATGTATCTGTGTGTGTGAGAGAGAAAAAGAGAGAGAGAGAAGCATTCGGCTGTTCGAGTTATCGCATGATCCAGCGTGTCAGGGCTTTTTGTCGGCGCGCGGCAAGGGGAGGGACAGCGCGGCGCGGCGATGACGGTGTAACGAGTGGCAACGGCGTGCCCCGCTGTCCCTTCCCTTGTCGCGCGCCGACAAAATGTCCAACACGCTGGACCGTGCGATAGCTCGAATGCTTCTCTCTCTCTGTTTTTCTCTCTTACACACACAGATACATATTTCCGATTTTATTTAAATTTCTATTATTATTACGAATATTGTAAAATGCTATGAGACTTTTTGTTCAATTTACTGCGCTCCTCACTTATATATAGTACTCTGCGACATTCTGTATACATACAATAAAAAGGATATTTGCATATAACTTTCTGCAAATTACAATTTATGTACGACGTTTGTTAAATCGATATAATCAGAAACTAACAATATAAAATGTATTATGCAAATTGTTTGATGTAATGTCGTATATTCATAAAATTTATAAGTAATATTTATAAATATTTTCACACTACATTCTTTGCCTCAAAAGCATCGAAATAATAGATTTATATCGATAATATAATGGGCCCCTTCATCGCCCATTCCCGTGAGACGCAACCATAATATGTGTATTTTTTTCGTCTCTCCGATATATGCAAACGAGATTGAGGCGTCTTTTTCTAACGATATTCATTAGAATATCGTGATCAGATATGATAAATGTAAAATATGATATATGAATAATTTACCATTTTGGAAAAGGTAATTAATTTTCTGCTATAATTTAAAAAAAATGTTGCTTCATACATTTTACACATTATTGAAATATTTTTCCTTACAAGGATTTCCTTCTAAGGCCATAGTTTATAGTAGTGTAGCGAAAGCTGCAGCATAAATTTCACAGCATATGCTATCAGGTTGTTAAAGCTTTTTAAATATTATATTATTTGTAGGCAACGGCGATGAAAGTAATTTTTTTTTAGGCACCAATTTATCATATGTACAGTCGGGTAGGCTATCGTACATTCGAAGCTTGGTGTCATCAAAAAAAATCGACAGCAATCACTATAATTTGCTCCAATAATTTGTTAGCTTTTGTCCCTATGTGACATGCTGCAATTATATAAGAATTATCGAAATATAGCACGCTTTCAAAATAAGAATCATCTCTTATGACGCGTAAAAATCGGTCCAATGATTCATCTCATCTGGATTTTTATTCTTATCAAATATGCCTTTTAGTTGAGGCAGTGTCTTTATGATCTCTGAATTAAATTTCGTTTAAATTTCGCTACCAGAATGTACATGCAAATCGTATCTGATGTAAAACGTTTTTAGTAACCAGCACACAAATTAAGATCGCTTCTCGAATTTTTTTTAAATAACCAGCATACAAATTAAATTAGATCGCCTCTGGATTTTTTTGAATAACCAGAACACGAATTAAATCGCCTCTGGAAGACTTTTCGAATAACCAGCATACGAATTAAATCGCCTCTGGAAGACTTTTCGAATAACCAGCACACGAATTAAATCGCCTTTGAAATACTTTTCAAATAACCAGCACACGAATTAAATCGCCTCTGGGTTTTTTTCAAATCAGCACACGAATTAAATCGCCTCTGGATGTTTTTTTCTTTTGAATAATCAGCTCACGAATATATCGCCTCTGAAATAAATATTTTAATAACTAGAGCGCACATGCAAACTGCATCTGGTAATAAAATATTTTTAAAAACAACCAGCCTACGAATAAATCGCCTCTGGATTTTTTTGAATAACCAGCACACGAATTAAATCGCCTCTAGGTTTTTTTACACCAGCACACGAATTAGATCGCCTCTGGATTTTTTAAAAAAATAATCAGCTCACGAATAGATCGCCTCTGACATAAATATTTTAATAACCAGAGTGCACATGCAAACCGCATCTGGTATAAAATATTTTTAAAAACAACCAGCCCACGAATAAATCGCCTCTGGATTTTTTTGAATAACCAGCACACGAATTAAATCGCCTCTGGGTTTTTTTAAACCAGCACACGAATTAGATCGCGTCTGGATTTTTTAAAAAATAATCAGCTCATGAATAAATCGCCTCTGACATAAATATTTTAATAACCAGAGCGCACATGCAAACCGCATCTGGTATAAAATATTTTTAAAAACAACCAGCCCACGAATAAATCGCCTCTGGATTTTTTTGAATAACCAGCACACGAATTAAATCGCCTGTAGGTTTTTTTACACTAGCACACGAATTAGATCGCCTCTGGATTTAAAAAAAATTATCAGCTCACGAATAGATCGCCTCTGAAATAAATATTTTAATAACCAGATCGCACATGCAAACCGCATCTGGTATAAAATATTTCTAAAAACAACCAGCCCACGAATAAATCGCCTCTGGGATAAATATTTTTTAAAAAGTATTTTTTAATTAATAACTAGAACGCACATGCAAACCGCATCTGGTAAAATATATAATCTGTACGTGTATATATATGTGTGTGTGCGTGTGTGTGTGGGTGGGTGTGAGTGTGGGTGTGTGTATGTATGGACGTATGTATGTATAAAAGTGATGCGAGAGTTACATGAGGAAGCGAGGTAATAAGAACGAGCGAAATAACAATAAAAGCGAACGAGATAGAAATAGCACGAGCAACGAGGACTCGAACTCGAGAATCGGATCTTTCTTTCACACTATTATTTTCCTCTCGCTCGCATCTATTACTGTCTCGCTCGCTCCTATTATTGTCTCGCTCGCATCTATTACTGTCTCACTCGCTCTCGATTTTTGAGTCCACTTATCTTTTCGAGCTGTCTATCACGATTGTCAAGTGTGACGGAGAAAGCAAGACCATGAGTAGAGAGCGAGCGAGATGACCTATCATCAAAGAGTTCCAAAGTCTCTTACAATCGGTTTCTTCGCTTCCTCTATCCATTCCGAATTTATGAAGATGTAAACATCTTTTAAAATAAAAATTGAATCTTTTATTTTTAATTTCATCGGTTTGAAAATAATTTTAATAAATTAATGAGATTTTTGTGATTAAAATGATATCAAACACGGCGTAAATCGGGTAATTTTTAATTAGTCTGATAATACAAGTTTTATAATTATATATTTAACTAAATTTATGCGATTTATATCGTGTTTGATATTATTTTAATCGCAACATTCTCATTATTCTATTAAAATTACTTTCAAATGAATAAAAAATGCATTTTATTTTCTGACATATATTCGTGAATATTATAAATAAATTCTCAGAGACTTCGCAATGTTCGACATCGGAAACTTTTTCGTTATTTATTTATAATAATTTACGACTTTAAATTTCCATAAAATAAAAAGTAAAACTTTTATATTTTATTTTTGATAAAAAGGGATTAATGAAATTTTTGCGTTTAAAATGACATCGAACACAATATAATTCGGATAACTTTTACTTATTATTATATAAGTAAAAGAATGTATCTAATTGAAAATTATTCGAATAAAATGTTGAGTTGTTTAATGTGATTTTAGTCGTAAAAACCATATTAATTCTAAAATTGTGTTCAGTAAGATAAATTAAGTAATGTAAAAATTGTAGTTTCTAATACATTTTCAATGTTATCAATTGTGATGTTCACATGACATCTTCTGGTACATTTAAATATGTGAAATAAATAAATAAATTATTTTAATATGTATAATAAATTAAGATAATTTGTTTCACTGCACAATATATAGATCATTTAATATTAATTATATCGACCATATTTAGACCAGGAGACGTCATGTGAACACCACAATTGATAACATTGAAAATGTATTAGAAACTAAAATTTTTACATTACTTAATTTATCTTACTGAATATAATTTTAGAATAATATGATTTTTACGACTAAAATCACATTAAACAACCCAACATTTTATTCGAATAATGTTCAATTAGATACATTCTTTTACTTATATAACAATAAGTAAAAGTTATCCGAATTATATTGTGTTCGATATCACTTTAAACGCAAAAATTTCATTAATCCCTTTTTATCAAAAAAGATCAAATAACATATAAATGTTTTAGTTTTTATTTTATGGCAATTTAAAGTCGTTATTAAATTATTATATTATAAATTATTATGAATTATTATAAATAACGAAAAAGTTTCCGATGTCGAACATTGCAAAGTCTCTTACATGAGACTTTATTTATAATATTCACGAATATATGTCAGAAAATAAAATGCATTTCTTATTCATTTGAAAGTAATTTTAATAGAATAATGAGAATGTTACGATTAAAATAATATCAAACACGATATAAGTGGCATAAATTTAGTTAAATATATAATTATAAAACTTGTATTATCAGACTAATTAAAAATTACCCGATTTACGCCGTGTTTGATATCATTTTAATCGTAAAAATCTTATTAATTCATTAAAATTATTTTCAAACCGATGAAATTAAAAATAAAGGTTTCAATTTTTATTTTATAAGATGTTTACATTTTCATGAATTCGGAATGGATAGAGGAAGCGAAGAAACCGATTGTAAGAGACTTCGGAACTCTTTGATGATAGGTCATCTCGCTCGCTCTTTACTCATAGTCTTTCTCCGTCACACTTGACAATCGTGATAGACAGCTCGAAAAGATAAGCGAACCCAAGAATCGAGAGCGAGCGAGACAATAATAGAAGCGAGCGAAACAGTAATAGATGCGAGCGAGACAATAATAGGAGCGAGCGAGACAGTAATAGATGCGAGCGAGAGGAAAATAATAGTGTGAAAGAAAGATCCGATTCTCGAGTTCGAGTCCTCGTTGCTCGTGCTATTTCTATCTCATTCGCTCTTATTGTTATTTTGCTCGTTCTTGTTACCTTCTCGCTTCTTCACGTAACTCTCGCATCACTTTTGTACATACATACGTCCATATATACACACACCCACACCCACACCCACACACATCCACACACACACACGCGCGCACACGCACGCACGCATGCACGCACGCAACACACACACACACACATATATATATATATATATATATATATAAATTGTGTATATGTATAACTTACACAGAATATTTTCTACGAAACACGTTGTAACGCTGTTTTTCCGCAGCTTTTTACGCGTACGATTGTTACGCCGCTGCGTGACAGCGAGTATCTATGACACGAAATTCGAGAAAGAAAACGCAAAAGTGTAATGCCCTAGTGTGCGCGTACATGTATACTGACGTATACTATTACACGCAAGATGAAAGAGAAGGATGGTACGAGATTGACTCTCCTTGTCACACAAACCGATTACAGCGCCGTCTGTCGCGATAGCGAGCAACTAATTTACAGGACTGCTTTACTCACGTGCCTCGATTTCGCGCACACACATATGCACGAAAGTCTAATAGACCGAAATCTTTTTTATTAGGCTTCTAAATTCATTTCTGAAAGCTCACTTATATTCCTTCATGCAATCTCTTCTGGGAAGCTATCTTATTTTGCACATACAAACTGCAAAACTTTTATATTAAGCAAATATTGTTCCGACTCGACACTAGAAGCCGATAAAAAAACTGTAATTTTTCAATTTTCTTGATTTTTTGATATAAAACCGGGAGGTTCCCGGGTTATTTTTATATGTACTTCAATCGTGGAGAAGCATTTATTATTCTATGCAACTAATAAAAAGTTTTCGGTCTATTAATTTTATCGATAAAAAAGGAAGGTCCGGCATCCTCTTAACAAGCTACATTTATGAAATCTTTAAAAGTTTAAAATCAAATAATATCTACATATATACATATATATATATATATCCTACATAATAAAGCTAATAGCAAAAAGCTATATGAACAAAATTGTTACAAGCGAAATTATTAAGACGTCTTATAAAGCGTTATAAGAATAAATTCACTCACCAAGAGACAAGCGAAACTGAGCCATGAGCTCATGCGGCGATAACATAAAAGCCTGGCGCGACAGCCACATTCTTCATCTCAACTAGAACTATAATGAATAAAATTATTAGTTAAGTAACTATATTACTCTTCGCAATTAAATTTTCAATTAACACTACATGCACATATGTAATACACATACATCTATATACAGGGTGTTATAAAAGTACCGGAACAGCTGAATATCTCACAAACGGTGCATTTTAGAAAAAAATGTTTCAGGCAAAAGTTGTTTGGTTTCGAGGGGGCCATAAGAGGGTACCATTGGTTTGACCTTGAAGTCATTTGAAGGTCACGTGAAGGTCACTTCAATTTTTTTAAATGGAACACCCTATATATTTTTGCGCACTCTTGTAGCTTATCTCGAGAGCTTTCCAAAACACTATAATTAAGTACCTTTTCGTTAAGTACTTTTTGAGTTATGAGGCTTGAAATAATTTCTTAATTTTTCATAAACCATAAAATATCTTGTAAAATATTTATTTTTCGATTATCTTACCTTAATACTTTTACGTACAAAATATTGAGAGGAATCAATTGGTGTAAAGAAAACACATAATTGTTTTGAAGAAAAAATATGTAATTTGCAATTAACAATTCCATATTTTTTCTTAAAAACAACTATGTGTTTTCTTTATACCTATTGATTCCTCTCATTATTTTGTACGTAAAAGTATTAAGGTAAGATAATCGAAAAATAAATATTTTACAAGATATTTTATGGTTTATGTAAAATTAAGAAATTATTTCAAGCCTCATAACTCAAAAAGTACTTAACGAAAAGGTACTTAATTATAGTGTTTTGGAAAGCTCTCGAGATAAGCTACAAGAGCGTCCAAAAATATATAGGGTGTTCCATTTAAAAAAATTGAAGTGACCTTCACGTGACCTTCAAATGACTCTTCAAGGTCAAACCAATGGTACCACCTTATGTCCCCCTCGAAACCAAACAACTTTTGCCTGAAACATTTTTTTCTAAAATGCACGGTTTGTGAGATATTCAGCTGTTCCGGTACTTTTATAACACCCTGTATATATACACACACACATATATATATTATATAAGTCAATATACTATTATAATATAAAACCATTCTAATTATAATAGTTAATGACACCAGAGCTTATTTAAACAAATTTAAAGGTTATAATATTAGACAGTATAAAAGATTACAACCATTAAATGTTACTTTCCAACGGAGCATGCTAGAAAGACCGTTCACATTTCTATTAAAAGAGCTTAAGATTCCGCATTGGAAAATATATGCATGCAAGAACTCTGGTAGCTAATGTTACGTCCCGCAACAAAAATTTCAAATATTGCTTTGTAGAATAGTATGAAGAATTTTTTCTTATATAATTTTTATGTGTAATCATATATAATCACTATATATTCATATCGTTATATATTATATGTAATCAATCAATATTCATATTATTTAGTTACCTTTGTTACGTCCCGCAACGAAAAATTTAAAATCTTACTTATAAAAATATAACCCCTACCAATTCTCTCATCCTATATAACCTTTGCGCAATACTATATATAATCACTATATATTTGCGTCATAATATTACATACAACCAATATAAATTCACTTAACATTTATATTATTCAGTTATCCTATAAATACTAGCAAACCACCAGTGCTAACTGAATAGCTGGCCTTATATGCATATATTAATCAAGTAAAATTAATAAATTTCTCAGATTAATCGTTATAACTATTATAATAAAGATTTCATTATATAGTAGTAGTAATGCTTTATTGATCCCCTTAGGGCTTCAATCTTCTTACAATTCTCTTAACCTAGGATTCTTAGCCTAACTCTTAACCGAACTTATTACTAAGTAAGCTGTCGTGAGTTACCTACTCACGCCAGCTTTCGCACACACCACACGCCTCGCCGCGGACTTCCGTTTCCTCTTGTTTACCTCTCTATTCATTTACTTATCCTTTCAAAATTCGTCTACCCCCTCCTCTCTCCCCCCCCCACTCTCCCCCTCACACTCTCTTCCTTTCTCTCTCACCTTCTCACTCACTCCTCTCTTCCCTTACCACCCCTACACCCCCTTCTTGCCTTACTCTTTCTAACTCCCTCATCCACCCCTCTCCCTCTCCTTCCTCTCCCAACACCCACCCCACCGCTTCCTGCCAACTACCCCCTCCCTTCGCCCATTCTCTACACTCTTCCCATACATGCTCCCACGTCTCCCCTTCCCCCCGCATAACCTACATTTCCTTTTCTCTTCTTCCTCCCAGTATTTTCCTTCCTTTACTTCATTTCCCAGCCTAAATCTCGCCACCCTCTGCCATCTGCTTTCCCCCCAGTCCTTCTTTAAATACTCCGGTATCCCCTTCCCTTTCACCTTTCCATACCACTTGCTATACCTTGATTCTCTTATTTTCCCCCATCTCTCCTTTCTCTGCTTCTCCTTATCCTTGCCTTCTAACTCCCCAAACCATCCTTCTCCCTCCCCTCTTCTTCTTTCCACTTCCTCTATTTCCATCCCTCTGTCCTCAAAGAATGCCCTCCTCTCTTTCTCCCACACCGCATCCCCCCTCCCTCATTTTCTCCCAGCACACCCCTTACCTTCCTCCAACCTTTTTTCAAATCCCCATGCCCGTCGCCCTGCTCTTCCCCTCAACTTTTCTCTCTGCAGTTCCTCTCTTACTAAGTAACCTGGCGTTCCTCTATCCACATCTAACACCCATCTCAAATATCTCTCCTCCAATTTCTCCATTCCTTCTCTCTCCCTCCATCCCCACATCTCTACTCCGTATCCTAGCACCGTCTATATTAACTTATTAAACATCCACAATCTTCTTCCCCAATCTCCCAAATCTTCTTTTCCCTATTCCCCATACCTGCCCCATTACTACTGCCGCCCTTCTCACTCTCTCCTTTTCGTGCGCTTCCTGTCCTCCATTTTTTTGTAGCGTATACCCTAAATACTGAAATCGTTTCACCTCCTCAATTACCTTTCCTTTCCACCGCCAATCACTTTTCTTTATCCTCCCTCCCCCCTTCCTAAATCTCATAATTTTTGTTTTATTCGGGTTTAATTCCAATTTCTTCCTCTCTAAATACCCCTCTAATCTTTCCATCATGCTCCTCATTTCCTCTTCCTTCGCCATCAATACTACGTCATCCGCATACACCAATGTGTATATTATTCTCTCCCCCAGTTTAACCCCTCCCCATTTTACCCTCCCCATTTCCTCTTCCAGATCCGCCAATACTATATTAAACAACAATGGACTTAACGGACACCCCTGCCTCACCCAGATTTCATTATATATATATATATATTTACTGAATATATTCGCACAAGACTATTTTAAAAATCACACATAAAACTATGAATCAATAATCGATCGAAAATACCAAATTATCATATATATTGTAACGTTGCCGTCCCTACGCGCGTCCATCCGCCCCGGAAATCTTGACGGGGCGCGGACCGAGCGGCGGCGCCAGAAAAAGATTGCGAGAGCCGTATCGAAATCTCCGGAGAGACGAGCTATTGTAATAATTTTGCGTCATTATTAATTTTTTTTATTATTATTTTGTACGTCGGGCAACCGCCGGAAAACAACCGGAAGAGGCAGCAGAAGAATCCTTTGGCGACAACTGGTTCGACCGTTGCGGCCTCCGATTCGGGAACGGAGATAGCGCCCGAGGAGCAGGACAGAGCCGAGTCGCGGAGGAAATTCACCCTCGCGAAAAGAGGAGGAACATCGGAAAACAATACGGCTGTCAAGAACCGGAATCGGCGCTATATTCCGAGGACGGAGGACGAAAGATCGGCAGAAAGGAAGACCGCCGACGGCAGGGTCGCTGAGATTCTGATTTTCAGAATATAAGGGCCAGTACGGGCCCCGATACGGCGTTGTGGCAGGGCGCATTAATATCTCGCGTGTCGCGACGCTATTGGCCGCGAATCCGCGCACCCCTGCGCGCAGGATTGACGCCGCTATCGACCCTGGATCGCGAGATCCAGGGAGACACTCTGGTGCGGTCGCTCTTAGCGAAAAGTCGCTCGTTACTAGTAGCCTCGTGGTGGCATTAGGTGTTATTGTTGGAGAGCGGAGAAAGAGGACGGGCTGAGGATCATCCCCGGACCACGGGAGGAAGTATCGGTGAGGTTGCCCATCGTTAATTTGTGAGTCACGTACGCGATCTCGTCCGCGAACCGGCCGCTCTGTCGCCGTCGCCATTTTCGTGTCTCGTTGTCGCTCGGTCGTTGTACCGAGCCTTCAATTTTCGTGTATTTCGGGCGACCGGAGACAAGTGACCGAGGCATCAAGGACGATCGTAACGTCGGCCGTAGTCGATGCGGAATTGTTCGTCTCTCTCTTCGTGAATCGGGGTGTTGTAAAACGCGTAGCGACCGGCTCTCGTCTATCGACCACGTGCGCGGTAAATCGCGGTAGATTACATTCGCTTTTCGTGCGGTCGAAAAGAATCGTTGACGCCGCGTAAGACATCCCCGGGATCAATCTTCGTGCGATTTTCATTAGTAATTAGTATGCATGTGAGTGTGCGACCGTGTGCGGATCGTGACGTTGCGAATGTCGTGCTGTCCTTGTCGCGCTTGTTACGTGTATGACTTGCGCTTCTTTCGAGATATTGGTCGTGCGTGAATGTGTCGCGGTGTGTGATAATTTATGGTACACCAAGCAATCGTCGTAATTATAAAGCTGCGCGTGAGTGAAGAGACGTCACGCCGAAAGGAGAATAAGCGGCGTCCGACGGCTAGCGAATATCGACCGACTTGATCTTGTTCGTCGCAGGCGAGATTTTCCGTCTTCGCAAATTGCTTGATCGCTCTCGCTCAATTAGTAAGCCTCCTTTCGAACATAGGGCTGTCAATTAAAAAGGGCGAGTGAAAGGATAATGCGAGAAGATCTGTAAAATTGAGTCGCTAATGAGGTTATCGAGATTTCCGCTACGATCTCAAAACGCCGTTCGGTTTCGCAAAGTCCGGCCATAAAAACGGGCCCGGAGGACGATAAATACGGCCGCGTTCTTATAGTCTCGATTTCGTATTGTTATTGCGATCACCGTCGCCGAAGAAGTATCCGTCGAAAGTTATTTCAAAATTCCGAATTTATATTAATCATAGTTGCATTTCGATAATTCAGACTTGTTAAATTATTGTCATTATTATTCCTTTCAGGGATTCAGTAATTCTTTTTCTTTAAATTCTTTCCTATTATATTTCATTCATCTAAATAAATTTGTTATATTTTCTTTTACATTAAATTCGCGTAATTTATTTGAATGTTAGCTTTTCGTGAGTGTTAAAGTCCGTTGCGTTTGGCAACTTTCGTAATCCCCGACAACCCCGCATAAAATAATTAGATCTTCCTTTACACCGACCCTGCCCCTCTACCGTTAGGTGCGCTAGTCGGCCCGTGGCGAAACAGGCTAACGTTAGTAGTTAGTGGGCCACTACGGGCCGTCAAAACAAACCCCCACCACTCGCCCACTGGCGCCGGGGGCGTGGCCTGTCGGAGACGAAGGAGCGCTCTGATTGGCTGGCGCGGTAGTGGCCCAGGCTCTGATTGGCTCGCTCCGTAGTGGCCCAGGCTCTGATTGGCTCGTCCCGTAGTGGCCCAGGCTCTGATTGGCTCGCTCCGTAGTGGCCCAGGCTCTGATTGGCTCGCTCCGTAGCGGCCCAGGCTCTGATTGGCGCGGATTTGAGGGGGGGAAACGAGAGAGAAAATATAGCACGTGGGTAGGAGCCGACAATATGGCCGACGAGGGAAAGGATATGGCGGCACCCCGACAAAATGGCGGTCGTAGTGTAGCGAAGAAGAATCGGTACCTTGGGGTTACGTTAGGTTTATGTCCATCCATGATCCCCACCCTACCGTTGCTGTAAAAGACGGAGCGTGCACGCGCGGGTACGTTTGTGACGCAGTAGACGGCGGTAGGTGACGTCATCGCATTGGCGTCATCGCATTGACAAAAAAAGAAGGTATGAAAAGGTGATAAAGACAGGGATGTGCAGGTTCGCAGGTTCGGACGTTTGGGACGCTATACAGGCGTATAAAGGAGGGGATGAGGGGAATGAGAAAAATATTAGTCAATTTAAGACAAAAATTCGCGCATTTATTTTGGCACTGGTTTTTATATAAAAGATAATATTCTTATTACTATTATACCTATTACTATTATTCTTATTACTATTATTACTATTACATTTGTATTACATTTTGTAACTTATTATTTTGAAATTATATTTATTGGCACTGGTTTTTATATAAAAGATAATATTCTTATTACTATTATACTTATTACTATTATTCTTATTACTATTGGTCTTCATCCTCAATTCGCGATTACCGCATTGTCGTCATCTTCGTCGTCATCTAAAAAATAAGTAAAGTATATAAAGTAAATAAAGTTAATATTAATTTCAATTAAAAATTTAAAAATAATAAAATATTTAATTAAAAATTTAATTTTGTTAAAAATTTCTTTTCTTTTTCAAAAAACTTCAAAAAATTTTTCTTTTAAGAGAGATATTTACCTGATATGGTTATCACTTCAATAGCCTCAACGTTGATGGCCGGAGGGAATGGAGCCGGTCTTCTTTCTAAAAATTGAAATTTTATTAATCTTATTTCTATTATAGCTTCGAAAAAATATTATAAAAATATATTTAGGAATACTTACGTAAACCTGCAGGGCCTGTTCCGGCTTCTCCGGCCGCGGGTTCCTCCGCTGGACGTTTCCGTGGAGGCAGGGGTTTTATTATGGCAACTTTCCTGGCTTCTATTTTATCAAATCGAAATAAAGTTTAGAAATTTATTCTTATTTCTACACACACACACACATTAATATATTCTACACATGTTAATTTTAAAAATATTACATGTTTACTCACCCTGTGATCGATGACGATGCCCGTAATGTAGGAGGAAATTTATATGTCCTCCAATGTCCTCCTCCTCCTTCTTTTCCGCAGACTGTCGAGCGGACACTATCTCGGCCGCAATTTTCAAAATTTTTTCCTCCCCGGCAAAGTGCCCTAAACGGTATAGTATACCTAGTAGAGAGCTACTGCATTCTTTTTCAGCAAACGCAGAGAACACTTCGTAATTTTTTTCCGCGTCACTGTCGTCTAATTCATCTATAAACGCGGCGATTTCTAGTTGCGGCACTATATTCGTACAAATTAGAAGGATGTTTTTTATAATTTCCGCTACTCTGGCCATTTTTAGAGAAACTTTAAACTAGCCTTTTCTTTAAACAAGCAAACCACTCGAGTGAAAAATTTTTACTGATTTTTCTCACGCAAAAAGAGCATTTTATCCATGTTGTCCCACTATTTTCCAAAAAAGGGCGTAACACAAAATTTCCAATCCTTAGCTTGGTTTTTTCACGCGATATTTCATTGGTAGAGGAGGATTTTTGCATTTTCTTCGAATTTACGTAAAATTCTATACAAATGTTAGAATTACTTATCTCGTTTTTGTTCCTTTTTTCGAGAAATTATAAAACAATATAATGCATTGTTACCCTTCAGTTACGAGCTTAAGTGTCTTAAACTTTTACGACACTTTTTCTATTTTATTTTCGACACTTGCGTGAGGTATTATTTTCTTCTCTCTAATCCTTTCTCTATTTCAACGCATTCCCTTTGTAAATTTTTCCGACAAAGGTTCCGTCAGGTAATATTCGACAGATTAAATTCAAGACGTATATTGTATATTTAATCCCATATATTTGTCAATATATTTATTTTCTACATTTTTGTGTATACACAGTAACAATTATTTCACATCCACACACACACACACACACACACACACACACACACACACACACACGCACATTTTATTTTATTTATATATATATATATATATATTATTAATACAATAATTTTTTCTGAAATACATAAAATACATAAATTTTTTACAAATAATATTTATAAATTCTAGATTTACGCTTATAATTCTAGCATTTTACAAAATTATATCTAATTGCGCGACGGAAAATATGCGAATTCTTTGATTTAAACGAAAACGAAGAAGTAGAGGGAGGAATTATTCTTCCGCTACACATATCCGTATGGTAACGAATAACGGCTATTGATAAATCGACGTTTTACCAATACCGGTGCGCATATTTTCGTCTCGCGCCGCGTTATAACTTCGTGAAACGCGGTACGGCGAATAGCGCTAAAACTCAAATTTATCAAATTTGTAGCGGTTTCACCTTCTTCTTCTTCTTCTTCTTCTTCCGTATTTTCCCGCAATCTCTCTCTCGCTAATAATAAATTCTTAATACTAATAAAATTTACAAGACGCGAGTTTTCATAATTAAGCGATATACCCTTAACTTTACATACTTCGTGCGTATGACCTTCCGGTGTACGGACGACGTAAGCGTAAAATTTTGGGCCTCCGGACACGAACGTCTCGATATAGCTACCGCGACCGTAGCTTTCGAGTTCATCCGTCATGTCCCCCAGAAAATTTCCCGTAGGAGGTTCGTATTCACCCGGATTTCCGGTGCTTACATAGATGCACGAATCCGTATCATAATACAATACACGGCGATCTAGACGCTCTAAATAGGAATATAGTTTTAATCGCGCTTGTGTCGTCGTATACGCAGCTATTACGACATTGGTTATCGGGGAGGAAACGACAGCCTCTTGTCGTAATCGCCACGAAACATATATTACCTCATCATTTACAGGTAATATGCCGGTTATTTCGTGTTCTGCACTCGTAAGCAACGATACAAAACGTTGTCGCGTTCTCACGACTTCGGTATTCGGCAAGTTAGATCGTTGGCCAAATTTACCCCAAAAAGAATTTAAACACAGTTTTGCGACCGAGCGTAAACCGGGATTCCGCATGATGTTACGCTTATCAAGAACGATACCCTCGGTATTTTCATATTCCCTCAAGTATCGCTCTTTTGTATCGTCATCATTTTCACCGCATTCGCTCGGCCATCCACTGGCTTCTTGCTTAAGTTGTAAGAAAGTATTGATATAATTGGCGAACAATCCACCCTGCCGTGTCGTGGGATCGAATTGGCTAGTTTTATATTGCCAAATTTCGCTTACTGCCGTCACGAGATAACCCTTTTCGATGGCCTTACGTAATTCGCAGGATATCCACGTACCTTCGAATTCGCGCTCGTTAACGCTATTGTGCGTACAGACCGTCTGTGAAAATGTTTCGCAGCAACTGCGGCATAAGGCGAAAAGCAATTTTCCCTGTACCCGGTATGGAAGTACAGGATGAAATAAATCGCGCGGTGGAAGTACTTTACACCGTATAAGCCCCTCGAGCGCGTCAAACTTATAATTCGGCGCTATTCCGATTAAAGTAGAACATTCCTCGCCTACGTAAATTTCAGGATGACCGATCGGGAAAGCGCCCGTTTTCAATACATACGGATACAAAGAACACACGTCCACGTAACGTATCTTCTCCGTACCCGTAATCTCGTATCGAGTTGCGATATTCCCCGTACGCCCACCGAAAAATGCGTCGCGAGGATCGAGTGGCGGCGTTTCTACCATCGGATGATTCTCGAGGTATTCTCTCATTTCGCGATTATCCCGCATTTCCCGATCGAAAGCGCACTCCCACTTCTCCATCACTGTATATCCGCGTTGCCGAAGGCGCCATGAGATCGCGAGAGTTCGCTCGTAACGAGAATTTATCGTATCCTTACGATCAGACGTTGAAAGTACCCTATCTCGATTCAAAGGAAAACGAGACGGGCATCCATGCCAAAAACAGCCGTGGAATTGCAACACGTGACGCCGCGTCGTCCCTGTAACAATCGTTTCAAAATATCCGTCGACGAGCGTACCGTCTGTCGTACGATATTCACGTGTACGTCCCGCGTGATTTATAGGATGACCGAGTTCACGTTCCATCCATACCAACCACTGCAAAGCTTTACGCGAATGATTACTCGCGCGTCTGTAGCCACCCACAGGAATGATGCCTATCGTATCTGCCTGCAAAAAGTTTTTCCGAAAAACTGTCATGCAAGTCGAAGCAATAGTAGCGCATTCCTCGAACGGACATACATTTCCGCGATCTATGAAAATTTTTCTAAACGCCATACACGCTCGTCGAAGAATATCAACATCGTTACGGCAATAACGCACTATCTCGCGTTGAAAATCAAACACGGTATTTTTTTGTCTCATATCGCTATGCCATGCGAGAAACCGTTCACGCTCGTCCGATTTCATGGTATCCGGCGAATAATATTCTACATCGGGTAACGGTCCGACATGATTGATTTTCGAAGGTAAACAAAGAGGATGCTTCCAGACGGAGGTTGGTAATGACGCGGCATATAATTACACTATGTTATATTTGTATGTCTCTATATTAATTTTAAGCCTTTGTATTTTTTTTTGTCTTGATATATTGATGGAGGAAAGTCGTAGAAGAGTTTGGGAAGGAGTTGGATGGTGAGGGATTGAATTTAGCGTATAAGATAAATTGAGCGTCGAGTTCGCATTATGGGCTATGCATATGATTTGTTTGAAATATTTTGTCGGTCGCGTTGCAAAATCGACAAATTGTTTCACCGGATCGCGATTAAATACGAACTCCCGCTCTCCGCACCAACGACATCGCACAGGCATGACGTTTTCATGCGCGCACGCTTCGCAAATCTGTTGTGCCACGCAAAGGGTAGGAACGTGTTTTTTTACACTCGTGGTACCTTCGAGCGCCTCGTCTTGTCGCGTTTCAAAATCATAAAACACGAATGCTACGCGTCCTTTTTTGCGATCGTATGTGCGCTCGTTCGACTGTACGTTATTAAAATCTTTACTTCTCTTTGTAGAATTCGCATTTGTTATTCCCGCCCCCCGTCCCCGATGACGACGACGACGACGACGACGCTACACTAGAGATAGCATTAGCGTGGCGAAAAGGTTGCATGTAACATAAATGATTTTCGGGCTTCGGTGAACGACATAATTTGCAATAAGTAATACCGCATTCATGTCTAGTATTCAATTTAATGACGCGACCGCATCGGTCGCAAAATTGCACGGTATTACAAATACTCGCGAGCGATTTACCGTCATACGATTTTGCTCGCTGATGACGTTCGAAACATTCAGCACCGAAAAATGTGCGCTTACACGTGTTACATTTTATGATCTCCACGTCGAGCTGCGACCTACACGACGGTACGGTGAAACATCGCGGACACTTATTAGGACAACGATGACAGTTTCTATCGGCCCGATACCCTATATTACACGGCTCGCAATAATTTCGGCTACCCGCGGCCCCGTTCAAATTTAGGATAGGATTATAATGACGCGAACGTTCGTAATACATAATATTTAAGCGTAACGCAGGTTCGCGACCGAGAGAAGCGAGTAACGCGATTCCGTCATACATTGGTTTCTCACCATGCCCAAAAGTACTAAAATTATAGACGACAATCGCGATATTATCTACGGCGAGATATCGTTGAAAGCGTTCGATTTCGCGAATTCCACATCCCTCCTCCGGTATTATAACCCCCGCATTTCTCGTTAATTGCTGTGCTTGTTTGCGCTGAAACGCTGACTGTTGATATCTCACAGCCTTCCATTTTTCATGTAACTCGCCTGTACGCAGGTTACCGCGTTCACGATAAATTCGTGCTACTACAACGGCTCGAGGGAAGCATAAGTTGTCCGAATTATTTATCGTCAATATCGAGTGTTTTGCAACGTCTTCGCGTGTTAATTTGACACGTCCACGGCCTGAAGGAACCGCGACATTAAAAACGCTTATATTAAAATGTTGCGCGATATCGAGACCACCCGCACTCTGCGCTACCGAACTCACGAGTCTCCAAATGTCGTCGTGAGTTAAGTCACGCAGGGCGAAAGGATATACCGGCAGGACCGTGCGTTAAATTCGGCGAATCAAGCGTTAATCCTACGTAATCGCCTAGGTCGCACGAATTTATGACATATGAATGAATCTCACGAAACGCGTTTTCCAATGCACAATAAATATCAGCACCTTCGGCTAGAGGACGTATCGCGAAACTCGCTTCTCTCCCAATTATTCCAAATCTTCTAAATCGTCGCATATTTTCCGCTAATAAATCTATATAAGTGAAATTATTTCCGACCTGACGTTGCTGCAGTTGTTGATACTCCTCTTCTCTTTGCTCCTCCTCCGCAGCCTCTTCCGTCTCCGATGAAATATTAGGATGATTTCGCGAAGCTTCTTCCTCCTCCTCCTCCTCCTCTTCATTTTCCTCTCCCGCGGATATTTCGCGAGTGTTATCACGAGTAGTCTGTGACGAATGTTCTATAAGAGACGAGTCGCGATTTCGGCCGCCGCCGCCTCTCTGCACTGTCGAAACAAAAACAGAAAATTTAATTATAAATAAGCTCTACATTTACATTTACATTTGTACTTTCTTAAGATTGTATCTCACCTGACGATATAATATCAGAGGGCGCATCGCAAGTATCTTCGTCAAATCGTATTCTACCTAAAATTTAATATTATTTATCAGTAACGATAAAATTTTTATGAAGATAAATATTTTATTTTTTATAAAAACTTACGAGTAGGTCTCTTCTCCGGCTCGGCGCTTTCGACCATGAGCGGGAGTCACGTGCGGTGACCCATCATTCACAGGGGTGTTTCGTTCTACAAATTATCATTAATTTGAAAATTAATCGCCGTCTCGCGTCTCTCTGATTATTTTTATAAAATACACTAATGTAATTAAATCATTTTCTTACCAACTTCTAATCCTCTTCCTCGATGATTTAATAACAGGAAGCTTATATGACCTCCCGCGTCTTCCTCTTTATGGCCAAATGCCTCGCGCATTTCCACTATTTCACCCGCGATATGTAGTAATTCGTCATATCCGTTGAAATGACTCAATCTATACAATACCGCGAGTAGAGTGTCCGAACTGGCGCATGCAAAAGCTCGAAACACTTCGTAATTATTTTCCGCCGATACGTCCGATAATGCTGCTAAATAGCGATTGCTATCTAACGTCGGCTTCAAATTTGACGCCACAATTATACAATCGGATAATACAGCTTTAAGTTCTACCATTTCGCGATATTTCTTTTCTACTCGAAATACAAAATACGTGTAGAATACTTCTGTAGAAGAGCGAGAGTTACCACGCGAGATGACAAACTCAAAAATACTTTTTGTTTCGTTGCTCACAAATTTATTTATTCTCGTATCCCTGCTTTTTGCAAGAGAAAAAGGATGAGGGGGATGAGGAAGAAGAGAAGGAAAAGGAGAAGGAGAAGGAGGAGGAGGAGGAACCGTTGAAGTTCCCCATTCGTGTGCAGTAATTTTAAAAAGATAGTGCCGAAAATTCCTGATTTTTCATTGGCTTGTCGTTTTCGGAAATCTTTTTTCGAGAAAAACGGGGGGAGGAAAAATTTTCAATATCGCATCCTTGTCTTAATTCTCTCATCCTTGTCTTAACTCCGGGCGTAGGATTATAACACCTGCTAATTCTGAATACAGGTTATTGCTGCGAAAAATTCTAAGAATTTTCTCGTAAAAGAACTAGAGTTACAAAGACCTAAAGCCAACAATTAGAAAATCCCCGCATAAAATTTTTTATTTTTATAACGTTATAAATATTTATTATACTCGCGCAGAATAAGAAACCTAACCTAACCTAACCTAACCTAACATGTAATATACAGAGGATTGTAAACTACCTGAACCTTTTGAAAAAAAAAATAACCGTCGCATCGCTGCTACGTTGAACAGGATGCAATAAAATAAGCACAGGTTTGAACACGAAAAATCCTGATTTTTCAGATTATTTGCAGTTGCGTGCGCAAATTTTCCCCCACTTTTCCAAATTCTGCACTGCTAATCCGGCGAGAAGACGTGAATTCGCATTCATTCGAGTTCCGGCGTTCGAACCCTTAATTTCTGCGGCGATACTCGTGAATTTGGTATTCTAAATACTTTGTTGTTATATCTATTCTTCACGCGTTGGTTTTAAAAGCTCAAAAGTGAAAACAATGTCGGCAGCGAAGAAGAAGTTAACCAGTTTCGTGAAATCTGAACACGTATGTGATATTATCAAGACGGAAAACAATGACGCTGTCAAGAGCGCTGGGAGAAACGAGCAGCAGCAAGCAGCAGCAGCAGCAGCAGCAGCAGCGTTATTTGTTGCTATCAACGACGTATGGACTTAATTTATCTCACACTAAGAAAATACATGTGGGATTACAAGCGACAAATGAAGGCTGCTACGTGCCGATTGTTAAATTGACGGGCAATTATGTCGAAGGAATTTGCTTCGACACCGTTACGTGGCATCAGTTTCAAACTTGTATGAGTCAAATGAGACTGTACTTTGACGAGAATCAAAAAACTAGACCAAGCCCTATTGTTATTAACAATATTTCCGTCAACTTCACCAGCGCTTACGGCTCGAAAGCAGTCTTGGTGTCATACAGGGAAAATACTGAACATTCCACGGATAGCGGGAGAGAAACGGAAGAAGAAGAAGACCAGACGCAACCCCCGTTGAAGAAACGAAAAACCTACAGCGTCGCCGTCGTCATGCAGAGAGCTACATTCCTCGGTTTGGAAAATATTGCAAAATGTGTGGATGCGAATTTGTCACAACTACTTTCTATCGCCGATACTGTTAATAAATGCGTCAAATATATAATTAGCGAAATAGAATTAAAACTTCCCACATCTTATATAGATTGCGAAATTATAAAACTTACAATTAAAGGCAATTATCAAGAAATTGAGCGTAATGTGCAAACGCAAATAAATAATTTATCATTTTTAGATGTGTATTTCAATATTGTATTTGCAGAATTCCTCTCGCTTCAATTCAACGAAATTACTCGTACAATTTTGTTAAAACGTAACTTTTAATTTTATAAAGAACAAATAAATACGAAGCTTTTTTCTGCCTTAAAATCATATTCTTCTTCTTTACCTTTTCCTCCATATCTCCTTCTAGCATCGCGAACATAGAATATTACATATTACATATTATTATTATTATTATTATTATTATTATTATTATTATTATTATTATTATTATTAGCATAACATTGCTAGTGTTGAGTAGTTTTAAAACAAGCGTCTTAGCTCGTCGTAGAGCACCGCGTATAAGCTCATTAGCGGCGGTGCTCGTGTTAAGAAAAAACGTTGGCGTTAGCTCACCCCCGCGAATACGCTTATTAGCGGCACACTCGGCGGCTATGTATCAGCTAATTAGCCGCCGTGCTTTCCGCTCGTACGCGCGACGGAAAACGCTAGCGCGAGCACGCGGCCGCCGCGGGGTCTGCCCGGAGCGCGGGTAAGCTTATTCTTGTTCGTCTCCAATCGATTAATATTCGGTATACGCATGTATTTTTACGCAGACTATTCTTATTATTAAGCAGTAGTAGTAGGTTACTTTTTTCATTTATGAATTCGTACGTAAATGCCGGTCGTTCATTTTTGTAAAATGGATGTACGCTGGAAATCTGGAGCGTACGGGGGGGGGGTGTGGAAACACGATTTTCGTAAAAACATTTCTTCGACATTTATCTCACATGTCCGTTGTTCGATTGAGAGAATTTTATTTTATTACGCCGAGTGGCAAGATGCGTATCAACGCTTACAATGCAACAGCGAGAGTGAGAGAGAAGAAAAGAAAAGCATACGAGAGAGAGAATATGGTAATAATACTCTACCGGATAAAAACATTATCGAATTTCACGAGGGGTTAGCACGGCCGGAGGATTATTCCAACGATCCGCTCGTGATAATCGACGATCTTATGAGGGAATCATCTTCGTGCGACCTATCGTAGATCTATTTACCAAAGGAAGTCATCATAAGAATCTCAGCGTTATACTCATTTCGCAAAATCTTTTCCACCGGAGACGTGGGCAGCGCGACATATCTCTTAACGCGAATTATATGGCAGTTTCAAATATACGCCGATCACGCGCAAATTAAGTCATTTAGCACGCCAGGTATTCACGGATCCGAAATTTATGGAAGAAGCGTACTACGACGCCTACCTCGAAGCCGCATGGATATTTAGTGCTCGATTTGAAACAATCGACTCCCAGACGAATACCGATTTCGCGACCTGTATCTTCGGATACTCTACATTACGTCCATCATACACCGTAAATCGGTCATTAGGAGCGGAAGCGTATAAAAGAACTTTTTTCACACCAGCGAGTATGGTGCACGATTACGGCGCAATGGTGAAAAAAGCACTCCTCTCGAACGATGAATTTACCGAATAAGCGCAATAAAAACTGCAAAACGTTGCATCGGAGAGAGGAATCTGTGTCTCTTAAAAACTCTATGCTATTTGAAAAAAATCAAAGAGCGGCGTTCTTACGTGATGCTGACAATAAATTTGTAAAGTGTATTCAGGAGATGTATTTTCACTACGCTCGAAGGTAAGGTACCGCCCGAATCTAGCGAAAAAAAGCGCTTGTCCAAGCATAAAACGACTTTACGACGCATCGCGGCAAAGCGGGGTAATTTGAAGACTAAAAGAAAACTATTGGTACAACGCGGAGGATTTTTTCCCTACATTATCGGATTCCTATACTCGGAGCTTTATTATCACGGATTATCGGCGAGTAAAAAAAAAGATACAATTCTTTATATCCTTTGTGAGGAAAAATAATAATATTTGGAAAAGTATTAAAAATGGAAAAGGCTAAAAAAATGGTTTTAATTTCTACGGAAAATCTCGAAAAAATGCAACGAATGCAGCAGCAACAAAATCAACAGTCGGAAAATGTTAATAATACGGAAAATGATAATAATAAATCTGTACGGACACCGGGAACCCCTTTATCGCGACTCGATGCGGAGATGTGTCGTATTCTCAATCTCTCGACTCCCACCGACGAGGGTGAAAGATGGAAAATGTATAAAGAAGTACTTCAACGTTATCTTTACTTTGTTCGGGATGCGAAAAAGCGTTTTCATAAAGATTCGCGTGGGGCTTTAAACGGCGACGGCGATGATAAAACCGAGCAGGACGAGGACATGTACTTGGAAGATGACGATACCTCAGAATTTTCACATACATTAATTAGTAGCGTTGGAGATGGGGGAGGAGGAGGTGACGCTAATAGTTTCGGGAAAAAACGCGATCAACCGGAGGAAATGATTAAAAATATAATCGAAAGCGTGCCGAAAACTTATCGCTACAAAGCTCACACGTTATTGAAATATTTGCTCGATGCCCCGTCGTCGAAGATCGGTTGGGATAAACAAGGACTCGTGACTATAAACGGAGCGGTTGTAGCGGGTTCGAATATTAGCGATCTCATAAACGACGCGGTACGTGAGAGAAAAACAGTAAAAGCAATCGGAAGAGCTCAGTTTGCGCGATTACTGTACGATATAGACATACCTTCCGTCCTCATAGGAAATCGAAGTTTTTTACACATAGGGAAACTAGCTCGTCGTGTTAAAAGTATTGGATTAGCGACTGTTATTTCTTACTCCACCGAAAACTCGTCGTTCACGCAGCAGGTTAAACGAGACGGTTGTATCCGAGGGCGATACGGTATTTATGTCTCCCGATGAGGACGAGGTGGGCTGACAAAACATTAGCAAGTAAGGACGAGAATTCCCCGACGAAGAAAGCAAGAGGTTTTATTCAGTTTAGAGCAAATTCTAATAAGATGGAACTCGAAAAATTATATTACGATCATACACTTTTCATGAGTTATTCAGCGGCAGTCAATTTATACGAGCAGCTAAGCCGAATTTCTGCGTAACAAGGGATTTATCTGGCTTAAACCGTCGCAAGACTTTTCTTTTTGCATCTACATCCAATACGACGAAAATTTCCACGTTTGCATTATAACGTGGCAAATATATTACGATCCTTCGCACTACGCTACAAAACCGACAAAGGTAAAGAATTTACTGCTGTCAAAAATTCTTAAAGAAAAAAGCACTGCTGTACAAAAATTCTTAAAAGAAAAAAGCATCTGTTAGCTC
>JALHBL010001417.1:0-16266 GCA_023638675.1 Camponotus pennsylvanicus
ATATATATATATATATATATATATATAATTAATAAATGTATTATGTAATTAATAAAATTCTTATAAATAAATTAAATAAAATTTAAGGCTACAAAATACATAATAATTAATATTAAAATTGAATAACCAGTATATGCATCTGGATATTAATAATAATAATAAAAAAATATATAATAATAATTAATAAATAATAACGTGAACCCGTATGCATGAATTAAAAGTTAACCACAAAATCAAACAGTAATAAATAATAAATCTACATATGAATTTATAAAATTCATTGTGCGTGATTTTATTGAGTGAATAATAAGTCTCATTATAAGAGCACAAGGCTAAGTCCCAGCGCACAGCGTTATCTCCCCTACATCCGGCGCGCCGCAATATCTCCCCTATTACTTTCTTATCTCCCCTAATGCTTTGACGCCCGCGTCAAGTCTTAATGCGAAGGGGACTCGTGAATATATAATGAAAGAATATTATAAGGAGCGCCTTCTTATTAAAAAGTAATAAATAATTGTAAAATTATTAATTTATAAAAGAATATATATATATGTTAAATTAACAAGATCCAATAGTAATGCATTTTTAATAAATTTTTCAATCTTCAAAATAACCATGTATAGTGCATATTTAATTAATTAATTAATTAATAATTTTAAACAAATGAAATAAAAAGGTTAAGAATTTTAACTATAATTAATAACTGCTAATATGTATAAGCATATATATATATATATATTCTATATAATTAACAATTAAAAATATATGAATAAATTATAATGCGAATTATTGAATCAATTTATGAAGCATTATAAATTCTCTTACTAAAAGATAAGCGACCCTCCGGGCTTCATCCGGTGCAGCTGCATATGACTCATTCAGCGATAAGGCCTGGCGCGACCGCCCGGCACGGTGAACACCTGCATCCGGTGATCTCACCACATCCTTTGTTCCAAGAGCTGAATAATAAAAAAGAATAATTCACATTTTATAATGTAATGCAACACAACTATTATTAACAATTATTTAGTCCATGCGTCTATACATACACACTCACACACATATATATATATTGTATAACAAATTGTAATTATAATGGGTTGTAACACCAGAATTTATTTATAACAACTAGAATTTATTGTTAACTAAAAATGTATAATTAATTTAAAGTAAGTTAAAAACTAATTTTAAACGGAACATATTAGAACAACCGCTCATGCTTCTATTGAAAGAGATTGAAATTCTACATTGAAAAATGTATGCATGCAGTTTGTTAAAAATTCTGGTGACTAAAAAACCTATTGTAAAAACCTTACCTTTATAAAATGAGTAAATCTGTTCGACGCACGGACAATACTGACAGCTCCGCCGTCCCCACTATCCCCACGCAAGAGCCCGCCTACTACGTCATAGCGCGCTCGAAGAAGAAGGAGAGCTATAGCGGCAGCAACGGTCGAGCCGCCTACGCCGCATTCTCCTACCACGGCGGAGAGCTGGTACAGAGTAGGGATCAGAGGGTACCTCAGGGAGCGGAGCTCAGTCTTCCTCGCATTTGATCCAACGCTCTCGAGTCATCATCACCTTGCAACGATCACGAGTATTCACTTAGAAAAAAGAACTTAGTCTCAGCGCGATTTTTCGAGCTAAGAACTTAGTCTGTAGAGAGCAAGTGTATATTATAACATACTTTCAAATAAAGTGTTTTAAACAAAATCCACCCGGGTCTTCTGCCAGTCATTTGTCACCGGTACCTCCGACTCTTCAACAGGACATCGCCGAGGCAGACTGTCATTCACGGAGAGTCATCACATCTTCTGCCAGCAGTACTTTTGGGTAAGTACTCATTTTTATTATCTCATATTTTCCATTTTTCATTTCATCTCTCGTGATCTACAATTAACAGTGCCAATAATTATTATCATATTCATTGAGGAATTATAACTAAGTCAATACCTTATCCCTATACACCTCCAACGTCTTACCGGTTGAATTACACGGGTTAATAAATTGCATTCAAATATTAAACGTTCAGTCCGTCTTTGATTATATTTATAAGAACGAATTGTCGTCTCAGACATTGTCAATCGATGTGCATTGGGTAGCCTACCTACCCCTCTGCCGTTTCTATGAAGAGATTCTTTTAGAGAAATCTCTTTATGGACTCTGTGCCGTTGTGACGTGACGTCTTGCACATCGACACTTGTCGTGAGGCATGGGACGCGTTCTTCAAAGACTGACGGACACATAGTAAAATAGCTCTGGTTTAATATTAAATATTGAAGGAAATATTATTTAGAAATATAATTAAACCAGCAGCCAATATATTTATTTTGTATTCAACCTCCCTATCCATTCCAAAGGCCATGTCATTACTTGAATATTTATGAACAATTAATAAATCCTCTCTTATGATCAGTTAAATTATTATTACCGGATCTATTCTGTCTCTATTATTAAATTCGCTACGTATCACGACACTTACGCGCCACGTTCCTTTTGACAGGTGCCCCCAAAATTCCGAACAATACTTAATCGTAAGTAAAATCACACGTCGCTCTTGTTTCAAAACAACAAAATAAAGTTTCAAAAAAATAAAGAACAATTTTTCCATTTTCTTTTCGGTAGATGGTAAGCGCAGCTCGCGTTGACTCTATTCTCCGCCGCGAAATCCCTTTTCATCGTGCAAGTATAAGGCGTCGTGAATATTTCAGACAAAGATTATTAAGAGATAGGCGCACTATCCCTTATAGATTATTCTTGGATAGAGATAGTATACCTAACGAAATTACTCAAGCGGTTAATAACCACGAAGACGTACCCCATGAACTATTATTCGCCCCCTTGCCCCCCGAAGTAAACCCTGAAGGAAACAGACCACTCCCAGAAATTCGGGCTAGGGAAAACCCAGAGGAGGAAGAAGAAAAGTCGGATACTTGCTCCGTGAGCTCCACCGCCACTACCATTGTTATTAACTTGGACAACAATACAACGGGCATACCCCCTGGCCTCCTTCGCGCCTGGGAATCCAACGCAGGAATAAGGAGAGATCAACAAACCCAGACCTCTCTTAGCCGTCCAGGTAGCCCTCTCTCCGAGTATTCAGGGCCGAGCTACTCACCAGTGAGACTAGAGGAACCAGACTCATTTCCAGGGTATTCGCCACCGAGTTACTCCCCTGTCCCGTTTGGAAGAATAGACGATTCTGTAGACTACGAAGTCAATCAATTTCTCGATTACTTGAATAGTGAAGAGTTTCTCAATTCTATCGTCGAATCATAAAATTGTATAACCTTTGAATATCTCGATACACATAACAATACAAATATATCCAATATACATATATATATATATATATATATATATATCCCTAGACGTTTGATGTAAAAGACAAAAGGATGAAATAAATAAAGAAAAAAAAACCCAATAGAAATTTATAACATAATAAATCTGCACATTTATTTGCCAACCTTAAAATACCTCCGAAAAGAAGCGTCCTACAGATCCTGAATCTCTCGGCGTCCCTGGGTATAGCCGGCTTGGCAGGTTGCCCAAAAAAAGAAATAGAGAGATACAACCCTGTTCGTCCCTGCACGGTGAACCCTGCAGAGTCGTGGAATAAACGACCAAGATAGGACGTAACACAAGTTTAAATCCGTGTCAAATATCGACAAATTCAAATAATTCACAATGTCAGAGCAATAATATAACAAAAAGAGACATCTTTATATATGCTCACCACAAGGGCTTGTAGGAAAAACCAGCGCGAATCGAAAATCTACTAAATGATACTCACCTAAAATCCGTTAATAAATAATCTCATAAGCCCATGCCGATCCTTTCAGTTAAATAATGTAACCAAGTCACCATAAGAAGGATGCAGCAATTATAAATATTGAAATCTGAAAATTTATATGATTAATTGATACTTAGATAAATAAGGATATAATTCACAATAAAAAAAAAACGATAATAAATATTCTCAAAGAAATCATAAGAAACTATCAATAATAAAAAGAAATTATCACATCAATGTTTTACATACATATAAAATTTTAATTATTATTGAACAACATATACATCCACCTTAATTATTCAATTACAAATTAAAATATAAACCAGAGATGCACTAAATTTATTGTAAAATTAGTATCCATAAATAATAACTACTATTGAAATAATACACTAATTTTGTTTTCCTTTATAATAATGATATTAACGGAATAATTAATATTGAATTAACTGCTCGAAAACTATGATAAAAATCCCATCTTATATCTTTAATATGCAAGACTACTAGTAGACGTGCTATCTTATGCCATAGAACTCTTCTTTCATATATGCATACCCTCCTAAAATTTTTATTTTCAAAACCATTGAAAAACTAATGACTATATGCACACATAAATATTCACACCCGTTATTCAGTTATGAAATTTTATAGTCGTAACATTATTTCCATTTAAAGTAGATATTGGAATGAACTTGATATACCCAACCAGCACACGAAAGTCCCTTGGACCTCCTAGGAACGTCCCGCAGGGTCCTGAGGACGTCCTGAGGAATAGCAAATGGCCGCTTCATATAAGCCTGGGTATATCCTCAGGAGGTCCTATTGCAAGGTCCTGAGGACATTCGCGGGATGTATTCGGGATCATCCTGAGAATGTTCCGGGCGCTCTAAAAACCAACAATAATAATTAATAATAATATAATTAACTATATATATATATATATATATATATATATATATATATATATATATACGTATAATTATTCAAGAGGAATAAAATTTAATAAATTATTTTTCTGTGTTGTAATAAATTTTCATTGAACATTAATATCATTGGCCAAATATTCCCATACAAAAATTTTAGTTATTATTGAATAACGTATATATTTATTTTTACCATTTAACTACAAAACCAAAAAGTAAAAATAGATGGCCAGTAACAATTAAAGAACAACCCTTTACAAAACAACAAATTTCTTTTAAAAATTAATGATCTAAATGTTCCTAACGAATAAATTAATTAATTATATACGAAAATATTTATAAATATATTTATTATCTAACTTTATTCAAGGAATATTCATACGTCACACGTAAAAACAACCTAAATAAAAAATAAAACAATAAATAAATGTATTATAAAAAATAATATAATAATAATAAATAAATAAAATAAACTTTCTTTTAATATACATGAATAATAATTGTTACTAAAGTAACATATTAACCTAAAGCAATTATCAACCCACATATATATAATTATCCGGAGGAAAAATTAATAAATTGTTTTTCTAAACGTTATAATAAATCATTGTACATTAATATTATTGACCAAATATGTCTATACAAAATCTTAATTATTATAGAATAATACATATAACTAACCATCTAATTACAAAATGTAAAAACAAATGACAACTTTTTTTTGAAATCCGATTGCTTCAACATTTGGTCCTCGCCCCATGCATCCGTGCGTGCATGTATGTATATCCATTATTGGAAAGCGGTTTTCCAGAGAACCTCGAAATCTGAAAAAGATATATAATAAATAAGTAAAAGAATTCACTATAAAAAATTACTGAATATTTAACGAGCATGCACAAATATATATATATAAATATAAATAAATAAATTTCGCCTATCGACAGTAGCAATAATAATAAATAATCAATAAGAAATAAAGGAAATGACTTCTCTAAATTAATTGATTGAACGTTATGGAAAATTTCATTGCATAAAGGCATTGTCAATGCTTATTATCATTAAACGCTATAAAAATCTCTTTTTACATATGTATATTCCATGCAATAATTCAAATAAAATTCTATTACATAATAAATTATACAAAATCTAATTTTTATCCACCGATCATTACCAAATAATATATATTTTTCGATCTGACAATTTAGTTGTGAAATTTTATACAATTAAATTGCAATAAAAAGCGATAATAGCCAAACAAAAACCATTTCTATTATGTGAAAAGCTCAACACTACTTAACACATGACCAGAAGTTGTCAAATTCAATACATTTGAATAATATTAAAATATTCCAAAACTTATCCGTAATTGGTGGAGCATAAGGCTATACACCATGGCCAGCTGATCACATGTGAGTATTTTGATCCGCTCCGACAATAGTCTAATAAACGTTCTATATTGTCGATTAAAATACAGCTAGGCCATACATGGTACGCATCCTTGAGTATCCTCCATACGGAACGATGTTTTGCAAATATCTGAAAAATATAATAATTATATAAGACAAAAATATATGAAAGAAAACATTTATAATATCATTAAATAAATATTCTTAAAATACTTACCCAAATTCTAATAATGAATCGAATACCTTCCCTCCATAGGCATCCTGTTGTAAACAATCAGTAAATTCCAAGTCTTGAAAGCTGAAAAATAAAATAACAAATAATATCCGATCAAATAGAAATTTAATCTAACATAAAAAATATATATATAAAATATCTTATAGAACTCAATCCAAAACCATTATTATAAAATCTTAAACAAAAGATTCATTATAAAAAAAAAAAACAGTTTAATACTTTAAGTACATAAATAATGAAATCAAACAGCGAAAGAAATATATTAAGTTCATATAATAAATTTTGGAAACAAATATAATAAATTATTAATAGGCACAAATAATTAAGTTTCCTACTTTATAAAACTAGTAATATAAAATAAAAATCATAACACTTTACTACATGTGAAATAATAAGTCACCCGGTACATATAGCCTCATTGTCCACTGGGTGTCTCGACATTCCCATCGCCTAACGAACCTGTTATACAGAAAAATAAAATATATTTATTAGTGAAATGTCCTCAGAAATACACTTCAATAATAATCTACACGCGAATCCACATTTAAAAATACAATACCCAATTATAAATATAAAATATATATATATATATTTAAATATACTTACCGAACGCATTTCAAACGTGGCCGCCTTATTAAATACTTGAAGAGAGCTCGTTTCGTACACATATTATCCATGAAGAATCCATGAGCTTGTGCTTTTCCAAATATGTGTATATACATACACATACATAAAACCTGCATAAAAGAAAACCACATTTTAATGAATCAATTAACAATAAATAATGACACCAACAATAGCTATTAAACCCCCTCGAACATACAACGGAACATGACTAAACAATTAAACAAATCAAGATATATATATATGAGACCTCAATAAGTGGTACGCGAAAGTGAGAGAGACCGCGCTATCGGCTGGCCCGCGCGAGCAAGAGAGACAGCACTATACATAATTCAGTATGAAAAAATTAATGAGAATTAAATCGCGAGACAAACTCTACCAGACTTGTCACTCTTGTTATTAACATAAAACATGCAATTATTAATAAAAAAAAATATATATATAATAATAATAATATAAAAAAAAATAATAAATTTTTTTTTTATATAATAAAGGTACATATATAAACATTATACAAATATATGTACACATATACTTTCTAAATATATTATGACTTTTAATAAACTTACCAAATAAACACCTGCGAATAATCCACACAGCCTCCTCAAATTCCTTCAACACTACATATCATCCTATGGTTCAAGCCTGTCTGTCATCTGCAAATAATCCATTGGGCCGCATCCTTTTAAATATCACAAGGGTGACCTAAATAAATAAAGAAAATATCAATTAATTAATAACAAATCGATTAATTAATAATAAAATCAAAAATTTAAATAAAGAACCATAATAATCAATGACAAAATAATAAAAGTATATAAAAAATATAAATAAAAATATGATTTTATATACATTAATATATTTTCCAGTATGATAAAGCAACAAATTACAAATTAATGGAATATCTAGTATATACATATAAGTATATACAAAAATTATAAACTTAACATATAAAATGATGAATATTTAACAAACCTGATTTTATACGCACGACTTGTTGCATTGAATTGAGCGCACAGACTAAGTCCAAGAGCTCGTTCAAGAGCTCGAGGGTTTATATTTCGGTCGTAATATTTCTTACTTCTCTCTTTAGCTTGCACAAGATTTAGATGAGCTTGAGTTTGCAGGTCTCTTATTTTATTAAATAGGTTCGTGATGTATTCATGATAAGTAGGTTCAGTGTTTTCTTCGATGATAGGGTGCGCAGAGGGTAGTCGAGCAATCCGCCCGAAAACTAATTCGTAAGGTGAATATTTAGTTCCTTCGTGTACGCTAGTGTTGTACGAAAACATTGCGAGTTTAATATACTCGTCCCAGTTAGCTTCCCTATTTATTTGTGTCTTTAGGTATTCTGTTAACACGTGATGTGAGCGTTCTAGCGATCCGTTTGATTGAGGATGATAAGCTGTTGTTTTAAAATGTTGTATGCCAAACTTCTTTGTTAATTGTCTCATTAGAGCTGATAAAAAGTTAGTTCCCTGGTCCGTTAATATGGCACGAGGGGTTCCGTATATGCAGATAAATTCCTTGGTAAAAGCGTCGGCTATTGTTAAAGAAGTGGCTTCTTGTAAAGGTGATGCTACGGAATATTTCGTTAATAAATCCTGCATGGTTAATATATATTGATGATTGTTATCCGTGACGGGAAGAGGTCCCATAATGTCCAATGAAACTTTGTCGAAAGCCATTCCGGGCGTATCGGTAATGATCATTGGTTGCTTGGTTTTAACTCTAGTTAATTTCTTTAATTGACATTCACGGCAAATCCTTATGAAATCTTGAATATCTTTCTTCATTGTCTTCCAACAATATCGAGAACGGAGGCGGTTATAAGTTTTTGTCACTCCTTTATGTCCGCCATGCGCAGAGGCATGGTTCTCTAGAATTAGGGAGAGTCGTTGCTCTATTTCAGGAGTCTGTATAAGATTTAGGCATATGGTAATTTTGATAGGTAATTCTTGGAGATGTTTTTTAAACTGGTTAATTATATAAGACCATGGCAAATCGTCGAAACGGTCGGTTTTGCTAAGACTGAGAGATGATAAATCGAGTTCAGTGATGACGTCTACTAAAGATTTCAAACAGTTTTTAAGATTTTGAGCTTCTATTAAAATATGATTGTTTTATAGGAAGAGCGATAAGCGTGTTGGTTTCTACCGTACGAACTCTAGCTCTTTCGAATGTCAATTCTTCATAATTAGGAAGCAAGTTGGCTTCTTGATATTGTTTGGCTCCATTATCGTACGGGGTACCGTCTTGGTAAAGAAATATTACATGATTATCTTTTTGTTTTAACAAGCCTTCTCGTACTTCTCGTATTTGAGCTCGGCTCCATGGCGGAAGCTCTGGAGGTTTCGGTTGATGAGGTATAATATTTGAATCCATTATTTCAGTATAGTCGGATTCAGTACTCTCGTCGGAGTCTGTTACTTCTTCGATGATAATTTGACTATTGTCGTGATCTTCAGAGTTGATGTCGGAGTTTTCTAATTCTTGACTTTCTATGGGGGTAGAGGTTCTTGTGACCTGAGTGATTCCTTTATTTCTCTGATTTGATTTCTGTTTTCTAGAGATGTCTGGAGGTTGAGGCGAGAAAATAGATTCATCGGAAGAATATTCGTCAACAATGAATATAGGTACGGCTACGTTGACAGTGGGATTTCTAGATAATGCGTCGGCGTTATTATTTAAAGTTCCCTTTTTATATTTTATTTCGTATTGGTATTCGGATAATTTCATCCGCCATTTCCATAATCGCGAAGAAGGGTCTTTAATGGAATGCAGCCATACTAAAGGCTTGTGATCTGTTATAATTGTAAAAGTTCTGCCATATAAATATGGTCGAAAGTGGTTTACACAATAAATGATTGCAAGGCATTCTTTTTCAATCGTAGAATAATTTTGCTCTGCCGTATTCAATACGCGTGAAGTATAAGCTATGGGTAAATCTTTTCCAATTTCTCCTTGACTAAGTACGCCCCCGACGGCATATCCCGAAGCGTCGGTGGTTAATATAAAAGGTTGATTGAAATCCGGATATTGTAATATAGGTTTAGAACATAATGAATGCTGTAATTTATTAAATGCTTCTGCTTGATTTTCTCTCCATTCAAATTTCTTATTCTTTTTCAATAGATCTGTTAATGGCTTGGCGGTTTTGGAAAAATTCGGTATGAATCTTCGATAATATCCAGCTAATCCTAAGAACTGCTTAATATTTTTGGGGTTTCTTGGCGTAGGAAATTTCATAATGGCTTTTACTTTTGCAGGATCGGGTCTGACTCCGTCAGCTCCGATTATATGTCCTAAATACATGACTTCTTGTCGTAGGAATTCGCATTTATCAGGTTGCAACTTCAGATTCGCGGTTCTCAATCTTTCCATTAATCTTTCGAATTTGACTTCGTGTTCTTTTAGAGATCTTGCATATATAACGATGTCGTCCATATAAACGAATAATTCGTTTCCTTGTAAGCCGGAGAGTACGTTATCCATCAATCTTTGAAATGTTGCGGGTGCGTTTTTCAATCCAAACGGCATCCTTTTAAACTGGTAATGTCCATAAGGTGTGGAGAAAGCAGTCTTATGAGCATCTTTCGATGACATAGGAATTTGATGAAATCCTGACGTTAAGTCTAATACAGAGAAATATTTAGCGGACCCGAGTTGATCGAGTATATCTGTTATGTTTGGTAAAGGATAAGCGTCTCCTATGGTTTTTTCATTAAGATTACGGTAGTCGATGACCATTCGCCATCGTTTATTTCCTAGAGAGTCTGGTTTTTTAGGAACAATCCAGAGTGGAGAGTTATAAGGTGAGGTTGATGCTTCGATTAAATCTGAAGATAATAATTCGGTTACTTGTTTATCTATCTCTTCTTTATGTACAGGGGGAAACCTGTATTGCTTTGTGTGAACTGGTACTTCATTAATAGTAGGAACATAGTGTTGCGCGGCATTAGTAGCTTGAAGAGGTTCACCAGTAATATGAAATCTATCGGCGTGCTTGTATACTAGAGACTGTATGTTTGCTGACTCCTCGGAGTTCAGATGTTCTAGTCGAAGAAGATTTATAACGTCAGTAGCTCTTTCAGTAGATTGGGGCAATGCTTGATTAAAGTAAATAGGATTGTCGATGGCATTAGAGAATTTCCCTCGGGTTTCTTCTAATCCAACGGAGTTAGTAGCTGATACGTCTGGCTCACAGACGTCGAAATCTTGCAGTTGAATAACGGGGATATTGAAAATGAATTCTTCCTCGGAAGTATTAAAGATAGGCATATATGCCTTCCCGCTATTATTAGTAACGATTGCTTGCCCATAATAGATGCCTTCGGCTAGAGTATGACGTGACACATAACCGAATTGTTGGTGACTTGAGATTGGAAAAGAGCAAGGAGTAACGCTCCTTCCTTTAAGAAGTATAGAGTTTGAGTTTTGAAAAGGAATTTTCTCGTCGTCGTGTTGAATAAAATTATTTTTATAATCTATAGTAACGGCTCGTTCCCTCAGGAACTTGTTGCCTAAGATCCCATCCTGTGGGAATGCGATTGAGTCAGAGATTACGTAAAATTCGGACGTTCTGCCGAGTATCGTCATAAAAATGACGCCTAAAGTGACGACGGTTTCAGAGGCAATCCCTTGCAAGCAGAGGGGATTTGTTTTATCAAGATTAACGCGTGGTTTCAGACATCCTTCCTTAATAAGATTTAAGCCAGATCCTGAATTAATCATAAATCTGCATTCTTTTGCCAATTCTGGAGAAGCTAATGTAATCGTAGGTAAATCCGTAGGGTGCTGATTGCTGTTCAGTTGGCAGATCCGGAAGCCTGTACCGTTGTTTCCGGGGGAATTACGGCGCTTGGTTTTCCTTGTATTATAAAGTCGGGCGCCTTTGTTGCTGATCGTTCCGACTGACGCCGGGATTTATCGGAACGCTTTGAGCGTTTCCCGAATTTACAGGCTGCTGTGTTCTTTGCGCTCGTCTCCAGGCTAATTTTCGGCATTCTTGTATCAGGTGGCCTGGAGTTTTGCAATAACGACAGATCTTTGTTTGATGATTTTGCGAAGGCTGTCCAGCGGATATAGCTGGTCTTGAGAATGTCGGAGGAACCGGTGGTAATGTGTTTGTGTTCCCATTACCAGGTTTAGATTGATTATTAATATTGCTGGTTACAGGAAATTGACGAGAAGTGTTATAATTATTAGGTCGATCTGCGCGTGGTTGGAAATTTGGACGGAACAAGGCTCGTTTCCGTAGGTTTTCTGCTTCTATAGTTTTAGATAATTGGATGGCAGTGCTTATTCCATCTTTGAGTGTATGTGGTTGTTCCAATTTGACTCTTACTAATAGATCAGATGGAAGTCCGTTAATGAAGCTGTGCAAGGTGGTCATCTCAATTGCATCTTTTAATCTTTCATCTATATGCCCAGTATAATCTGTTTCTCCATCGACGATTGCAGCGTGTAATTCTTGTACTCTCCCAATATAATCGAAAATATCTTCATTATGTTTCATGTATACGTTTGCCAATTCTCCTCTATATTGGTCTACCGATTTATTCGGTCGAAATATAAGCTTCAATCTCTGTGTTAATTCAAAAACAGTATGATATTCAGATCCTTCTACTGCGGAGTAAGCGTGTCCTTGTAACTTGTTCATTATTAATTGGACTAAGAAGTATTCATGATACTGCGGTATTAATTCAAGAGCGCGTTCACAGATTTTACTGAAATGGAAAACTGACATTTTATGTCCATCGAATTTAGGAATCGTATCGATAGCATCTCTAAGTTGTATGGGAGATGGTTGATCCATCATATCAAATCTATGTGGAGAGAGTTGCGGAGTCGTATGTGTTTCGGGCCTATCATGCCTTGTGTCTCGAGTGGAATTTTCCAAGGTTGTGATCCTGGAATTCATTTTTTCAATTTGGTCAGCTATTTTATGCATTGATGATATTAATTGTACCATGCCTGCAGATTCTTCGGTAAATTCTCTTTGTTCTAATTCCTCTTGAGCTCTTCTAAGACGCTCTTGTTTAACTTGTAGATCCTCTGATTGTTCTTTTAATAATTGTTCTTTCTCTTGCATCTTCTTCATTATGATATCAATTTCTTCTGGGCTGTATTGTTTCTTCGCAGCTCTCGTGGCTACGGAGCTTGCAGAGCTTGAGCGGGTTTCCATGATTACTTCGAAAATTATTTATTCTTTCCACTGAATCTCTCAAAAGCACAGATCCTTCGGCAGATCCCACCGCTGCCACCAAAAAATATAATTGCTCTCTGTTACGTCCCCAGTTCCTCAGGACCGGTCTGGAAGTCTTACTTTCCCAGTTGGAAGCAATTAATCTCTCAATTTGTTTTAGGGCAACCTGCTAGGCCGGCTATACCCTGGGACGCCGAGAGATTGAAGGTCTTTTGTGCTCGTAGAGAGGATTCAGGAGGGAATGCGAATAAATAAATAATTTCTATAGATTTAAGATTTCTTTATTGTTTCACCTTTGTATAACTTGAATAATGTGAATTTATTCCTCGGGAGAGTAACCGTATATTTCTGGGAGAATATATGAATGTTCGCTATCGATATTTACAATAGGTATCGCGATTTCTATTTGGGGAATCTCCAAGGGTGCGAAAGGGTCTAGATCCTCGTAGGTTACTGGTGAATAGCTTGGAGGAGGATAGAAATCGTCTTCTTCCGTTGAATAGTTATGTTGGTCTGATATTACTGCGTTGGGCGCTATCTCAGCGCTTCGTTCTTCTGTTTCTAAAATAAAGTCGCTCAGTTCTTCAGGTAGTTGAGAACCTATTTCTATGACCTCAGGTATGGGAGGAGAAGACTGACTTATTGTAGATGGGGTAGGCTCTATGATTTCGTTATCCGGCGAAACAGTAATCTGGGGTAAGCGTCGTGTACGTCTGTTTCGTCGTATACGGTGAGAGGTATCGCGAATGGAAGGTGTTCGTCGAGTATCCTGGTTGGCACGTCGTACGCGGACCATCTATTAATTATAGTTTGATAATAATTTATTTAATTAAGTGAATATGTAATAATATTGTATAGGGATTCGATGTTACTTACGTTGACCAACACCTGTTAAATAAAAAGAAAAGGTCTCGCTTGACTATTCGTTCGGTAAGAATTATTATTAACCAAAGAGTAAAGAGAGGAATAGTCAGATCTAGTCATTGAAGGTTTAAAAGGATTTAGATCGCGGCTAGAATATAGTCGGAAAAGAATAAGTTATAATAGTATTATATTAATAATGAATTACCGACCTGGGGTAATTATCGACTCGCGAAAATTATCGACCGTCGGTAATGTAGGTTTCTGTTTTACCGACCGATGGTAATGTAGATTTCTGTTTTACCGACCGATGGTAAATTGAGTTTTATCGACCGTCGGTAATGTAGGTTTCTGTTTTACCGACCGATGGTAAATTAAGTTTTACCGACCGTCGGTGATATAGGTTTCTGTTTTACCGACCGATGGTAACTAGGTTACCGACCGATGGTAACTTATCGACCGCCGGTAATTTATATAATTTTGTCAAATTATTAGGTTAGTTTCGTTTTTTAAAGTGCGATTCGAATATCTAAGGTCGGTTTACTGAAAATCGAAGAGGTTTGAGGAGGAATAAGGAGATTGGATACTTTAATAACGTATCCACCTGTCAAACGTCTGGCTTAGTATTAACCTCACAATGTCAGGTTGTAATAAATGAAATGTACTAAAATAATAATTGAAATATTCAAAAGCTAAGCCAGCGTATCATCACTATTTTCTGGAATGTATCTCGTGTCTTGAAATTAAGGCAAGATTCAATCTGACGGTTGCGTCAACCAGCTCCAAAATTAAAAGACAATCTCATAAAAATTGCCAATTAACCGGGCCGAAATTGCATCTTCGCCTAGTCAAACGTCGATTGACAGGACACTAGGTCAACAGCTCCAAGTGAAAAGGAAATTTCCCTCAAGATAATTGCCCTTTCACTGTGCCGCACTTGGGTTCGACCTGCCGAAGCAGTTTCGCACTCGCTCACTGTCAGTCGAGTTGTCTTATCAAAGAGATAAGTCCCAGTAAAAGTCTTCCAATTTGAAGTAATATTTAAATAACTTGAGTATATGGATGAGGGAATATGGATAGTTGAAGATATAGATTCCCGAATTAAAATTAATGTTAGTATTAAGAATTTAGATGAATGGCAATTTGGCTGAGTACTTACTAAGATCTGCTGTACGTTGAAGAGTGGAAACTACTTCCTTCCGGTGGATGCCGTCTACCTCGGTGATGGCTCAGGAAAAAGGTTGCAGTCCAAGAAGTCGTCGTATAATAATCACTGAATTTATTGTATAAGTATAAGTACAGAGTTGCAAGTACAGATGTCAAAGTCCAAGACTATGGAGATCGTTGGGCCAAATGCCAGAGGTAGTTGAATGTTGAAGAACGTTGGGCAGAATGCCAAGTTAACACTGTTGAAATCGTTGGGCCAAAATGCGAGGAGGACCGCTCTGCACGGGTTTATATAGGCGCCGGTCCCGATTTTGCACACGGTCCCAATGGTGGTGGATGCGCTTCGACGTGGAGGGAGTTGAGCTGTGATTGGTTCCTCCTGACGTGCTGGATGCGCGCTGGTTGGTTCTCTCTGACGTGCTGGATGCGCGCGCCTCGGAAGATGCGCGCGCCGCTGGGCGTAGACTGGGCGTTGCCGCAGAAATTGGGCGTTGTAGAAGGCGGGACTCTTCAGAGTTGGAGTGGGGGCGACGGAGCGGTCAGTATAGAATCGGCTATACTAGTTACATCGTCTTTTGACATATAATTTTTATAATAATTATTTGACTATCAGAATTTCTTTGCAGTTCACATGCATATATTTCCTAATGTAGAATTTTAAGCTCTAACTGTAGAAATGTCAACGGAGTTTCTAGCATGCTCCGTTCAAAAGTTCATTCTTTTCTTTTATGTATTAATATATAAAAATGCTTTTAAATATTATTAATAAATTCTGATATCATAATTATTATAATTACAATTCTTTTAACATCTGAAAATACATATATTTATGATTACGCAGTGGGATATAGATATATGTATATTTATATAGATATATCTATATGAATATAATTGTTGTTAACAAAATCTTATTTTAGCGTGCAATAATCTATTTTATATTGCAGTGGGATTAAAAGAGTAATATTAATTAATTGCATTTCATGGCGCAATAAAGTATTGCAGCTATGTTATATATATAATTAATTCGCGGTGGAATAAAATAATATAAATAT